>UELX01000204.1:0-105089 GCA_900480035.1 Eupelmus urozonus | reverse complement strand
ATATATATATATATATATATATATATATATAAATGTCGAACGAAAAAAACGTGGAAAACCCAATTCGTCTTTTTTCGCTCTCAACACTCACAACTTTCTTACTCTCGCTCGCTCTCTCTCTTTCTCTCCGGCAACGCTAAATAAAAGATAAATAAAAAAGGAGAAAACAATGATAATAACTAACGAGAGTAATCGAAGAATAATGTACACATGTATCTATATGAGCGAACAAACGCAGAAATCGTTAAAAAAAAAATCCAACGTACAGAAGTTTAACGAGTCGAGACGCTCTGCAAAGTTTGCCTGTCCATGTATGTATGTATATATATACGCAGCTCCTCGTGTCACTGTGCCCGCGTGTACGTGTGTTTGTACGCACACGCGAAAATAAACTCGCGCGCGAAATAGGAGCTCGCTCGGACGCGATTTGCTCAGCTTTTTTCGGGCCCCCAAAAACTCTAAAATTAAACTCTCTCTCTCTCTCCCATTCACATATACGCTCGCTATTTTCCCGCTCACTTTTCGTAAAGCGCCTCTTATTTTTTGATCGGTTACAATGATTCGAGCTCTCCGCGAAGAGGCGGCCGAAAGAAAGAGGAAACGTTCGAGAGCCTGCCTACATGTACACGCGAGCGCGCGACGCTTTAACAATAAAAAGCGAGAGAGCGCGCCGGGCAGCGCCGAAGGAGATTCTTCGTCGCGCTCACGCGTGTATCCAGCCTTTCCCTCTTTCTCTCTTTCGAACGCGCCGAGAATACAGGAAGAGCAAACGCACGGGGCTACAGTAAAAATAAAAAAAAAAAAAAAGGAACGATAAAGATAAAGGAAACAATGATTCTTGCTACGGGCTATCGAGGCTTCAAAAGCCGAGTCTCTTTTTTCCCTCCGTCGCTCCATCTCTCTGTCCGTCTATCGGAGAATAGCGAATATTTGGTTAGCTCCTCTCGCCTCTCTGCGCGCGCGTACAATAATAGAATTCCGCTATACATCCACACAGCAGCGCCTCTCTTTCGCTTGACTACATAACTTTTCGCGGCGCGCTATTTAATTTTAACTCTCCGGGCCCCCCGCTTCGACTTTTCGATTATGAAGTGGCTGAGCGCTGGCTATAGGCTTGGGTCGAAAATCTCTCGAGTTAAAAATAAATACAAAGCTGCATCGACGTGTCAGGACAGCCGAGAGAAAGAGAGAGATCAGCGCGCCGGCTTTTCGCGAGGAACAGTGAAAAGCACAGAGCGAGCGAGCGCTGCAGTCTCTCGAGAAGCGGCCGGGTTACGTAAGCCAGCTCGGCGCTCGCGCGTTCTTATTAATTTATGTGTGGTAACATATTTCAGCGGGAGAAATACGCGACCTTGGGCCTCGGGATGTGTGCGCGCGCGCGCGCGCGAGCAGACGGAGAGGCTTGAAAATTCAAAGCGAGCGCGAAATTACGTGTGTGCATGTGTGTAATTTTGACGCTGCAAAATATCGGCAACAAAAAGAGAGAGTATAATTGCAGCTGCGCGAGAGAGAGAAGATAAGCGCTGCGCGCGCGCGCGCGTGACATGACCGACTCTCGAAATTCCTTGGAGTTACTCTCCTCGTTATTGAGCGAATGAGAGGAATGATGGATTCTTACGCTGAGCGCGATATCGAGCGGATGATAATACACACAGAGGCGGTCAGTGTTGTAAACGAGAGGCGCGCGTTCACTCTAAAACGAGTGAAATTTTCGCTCCAACGAATTCGGCGCTGTAAGTACGCAGAGGCTCGGCGAAATTCGTTTGGATTAAAAATTTCTCTCTAAAACGAGAAAGACGGAAAGAGAGAAGGAGCACTGCCGAATGATACACAGCATCGGATAAAAAGTACGAACAAAAGTTCCACTCAAACAAATTTAGAAAGAGCAAGAGAGCCAGAGAAAGAGAGAGTAGTCGAAGAAGCGCATACGCAGCAACTCCTTTTAATCGGCCCGATGATTGAGCTCAATTCCCAATTGAGTTACGCGCGTTGGAAGTCCGAAGCCGTCGTGGACTCGAGCGCGCGCGCGCGCTATCGAACGTCTCTCTGCTTGTCTCCGTGCGCGCTCGTCCGCGTTTGTATATACGAAAATTGAATATCGACCAACGTCAGAGAAAGAGACAGATGAGATTAAAAAAGAAAATGACGTATATAAAAGCGCGCGGCCGCTTGCGTAAATCAGCAAGCGCGCGTACGCGAGTTTGCTAAAAAATAAAAATAGAAAATTTAAGGCTCCAAGGAGGAATATAAAGTAAAAAAACGGACTCTCTCCCTATGCGAGAGCGCGAGAGATTCTTGAAACGAGCCAGAGAGGAGAAAAGAAAAGGAGAACGTTATCGACTCTGCCCGGCTGTCTGCGTTATAATAAAAGCTTCTCTCTTTCTCCGACCCTCCGAGCGTTAAGCAATGCGTTTTAACAGAGTCACGGGCGTCGAAAAACCAGTTGGCACGCACGCTTGCACAAGCGCAGCCGGATGAAAATGAAAAAATCGAAGCCGGCTTGAGACGGTCCTTATCAAGGACGACTCGGCTCCTTGTTCCTTCCGCGCGTGACTCTCCCTCTCTCTCTCTCACACCTGTGTTTTTCTTTTAAGCACACACGCCAAGGGACGCGATAAGCGCGTTTTTTTTTGTAATACGATTCGTATGTAATGTAGCTTGTTTGCTTTTTGCTTGACTCTCTGTGTATATCTAACGCTAAAAAAGAACGACGCGCACGCGGCCTTGAGGTAGGGAGGAAAAATGTGTACTAGAAAATACGTTATCTAAGACGAGGTTTTTCTCTCGATATTTCCCACTTTTGACTCTCTCTCTCTCTCTCTCTCGCTCTCTTATGCTCGCGACATGTATAATTTCTTCGCTCTTCCTGAGCTCCTTTTAAAACCCGAGAGATCCAGATACGCGCATACATACAGGACGAGTTAACTTCGCTTTATTTCATTTAACTAGACGACGGCTCGGCGGCGACTCGAGCGACTCGATCTAAACAATTGCTCCGAAATGTAATCGAACACCCGAGAGCCAGTGAAAAACCCGTTTTTCAAAAGCCAGACTCGCTCTCTCGTGTCCGGCATTTGAATTTTAAATTAACCAAACGCTCGAGCGTTACCGAAACGCGCTCGGGATGCCCTCGTTACTTTCAACGAAACTACCCATATAAGACAGCGTATTACACTTCGATAATAATTCATTGAATTAAAATACAAGACACACAAAACGACCGCTCGATTTTCGCCGCTGTCCGCCCCCCCCCCACGGACGCCTCCGTTCGCGTTCACAATGATTCTTTATCAGCGCACTCGCGGCTAAGGCCCCTGGATAGCCAGTGGTCCAGCAACCTCGGTCCAGCTATTCAAGGTACTTATTGCACCGTACTTATATATGTAAGAAAAAAAACAGAAACAGTTCGAGGTTCTAACGCGCGACAATAGCACGCACGTACACACATACACGCGTGCGTACATTCGCTCTCAAAGACAGACACACTGCACACAGACCGTCGGGCCGCAGACTCGCGCCATTCTCAATTTACGTAAGTGTATTCCCTCCGCTGTTTCTTTCACTTTCAGCGAGCCCGAATCGACCGCGCGCGTCTCTTTTCCCTACGTCTCTCGTTTTTTTCTTTTTATTTTTAATTTTTTTCTTCCCAACTTACAAACTTCGAAGTCGCGCGCATGGGCAGAAAAATATACGAGCTCTGCGCGCCAGTGTGTGTGTGTGTGTGTCTGTCTGTGTGAGCGGACGCGCGCGACCTTAGGCGGACACGCCGCGCGGAGAGAATCGATAATAATAACGTAGAAAAATAGAAGAAACCAGCGTACGTGTGTGTCTGTCTGTGTGCGAGTGTCTTTGCAGTACGTACGTACGTGCATGTGTGTCTGTGTGAGCGGGCACGTGGTCGAAACGCTCCGGAGTGAAAATGGCTTTTTGCTGGCTTTTTTCAAAGCGTAGCCTGCGCCGAGCGGTATATTTACTCGGCGAGAGCCAGTCTTACAAACGGAAAATTCGCTCGACTATTATTGAAGCTCAACGCGCACCGACTATTTATTTGCTCTTCTCGCGAAGCGACTTTCACTCCGAATTTTCCGCATCACGCGGAGCGAGATTTCGCTGATACAACGGCAATTATGTCTCTTTTTGTCGTTGCGAGCGCGGTAACAAAAGCTTCGCCTACTACTTGATTACACGTCGCCGTGGCGGCGTTTTTCTTCTTTTAGTTTGCATCAGCAGGAAGAGGAATATAGATTGCGAGAAAAGAATGGAAAAAGGAAAAATCGTGCGAGTGTCCCCGCGTGCGCGGCTCGTATTACCCGTCTATACCGATTGCTTATCGTTACGATCGCAAGACTCGCTCGAAAATCGCTCGGTCCGCTCAAGGTCGGGCGTCCGTCGCCTCTCCTAAAATAGCCCTCGATTTATTTTACTTTGTTTTATAATTTTTTAGCTTTATTTTGTTTTGTTTGTAGTTTCTTTTTTTTCGAAATTTTTCAGTCTGCGGTTGGAGCATCTGGACCCTTTTGTCGTCTTCACGCACTTCGCGCTTCTATGTATATTTATATTTATGTATATATACGTATATGTATATACATATATATATTCATCGTTACTCGGATAAAACGAAAGAATCGGAGAAATAAACGAAGGAGAAACTAAAACCGTATACATAAAAGGAGTTTATATCTCGCTCTCTTTCTCTCGGACTATCAGCAAAACTCACATTCACATCGATTAATTAATTACGGTTCACAGTCACTCGCTCTCAGACCAAAAGAAGATGAGTTGCCGCCGCCGCTGCTGCTGCTGATGCTGATGCTGCTGCTGCCGCTGCTGCTGCTCCGATGTGTGTGTATGTGTGTGCCTTGACTCGATCTCGCTCGATATCCATATTCCAATGACGACGCGTGACTCCGTGGGTCTCGACCCTGGGCGTGTAGAAACGAACAATGATTTTTTTTTTTCTTCTATCGATATGCGTCCTCACACTTATTCTCTTTTTTTTTTAATTTCCATATACAACCACCATGATTTTTTTTTACTTTTGCTCTTCTGCACTATATAGGTAATGCACTCATACAAAACTTGCACAAACAAAAAAATTATGACGAACACTTGTATTCTTCGACTTCTTATTTTTTTTACTCTGCTCCACGCTGACACTGCCAAGATCCTCCTCGCTTGTGAGAAGCGCTGCAATCTTTTCTCGTTTGCTCTCTAACGTTTTACTTTAGTTTGTTTAAATTTTTTTGGTTTTATACACGGCAACTGAAAGAAAAGAAAAGAGGATTCATGTGTGTACGTAACTGTTCATGCGACGACGAAAGTCGTTTTTTGCTTTGCTCATCTTCCTTTTGTTTTCGTATCTTCTTCATTCATTTATTTATTTATTTTTTTTTTAACAACAAGCAAATCCGCAATCGGCAACAAGAATACTAAGAGTCTGTAGGAATTTTTTCATGGTTCCACACTTCACCGCTCTCTCTCTCTTTCTCTCTTCTTTATTCCATCACTTCGCACCTCCTTGCAACACTTAAGCTTTACCCAGGGGTCGCCTAAAATAGGTTGGGTAGGAAGGGTGACAGAACACAACCTAGGAGAATGTAACACAGTCCCTCGTCGTCGATGAAGAATCACTGGGTGAGTGGGATTTTATTTATTCCTTCTCTCCTAGGTCTCTCCGAGGTGCTTTGGTTCCTGACCAGAATACAACCAGGATAATTCTCTGCACTGCAGCCACCCATGTGCGGGTCCAGCTGACAGCTGATGTCTCTGCTTTTAACCTTGTGCTCTGCAGATTCAAAACTCGGCAAACTCCTTGGCGCACTTCTCCGTTGACGAGATTCTCAAAGCCTCCTCCTCGTAGTCATCAAAGTTGCTGGTGTCACCAGGTCCCTTGCACCTGGGTATGAAGGGTGCCTCAATTCGTTTCTGGAAGACTGCAATCCAGTCAGTGCTGGAGAACCACTTGTGTCCCTTGATGTCGTTGACACCTGCCTTCAGGTTGCCAAACCTCTTGGTGAGATCCACCTGAAGCAGACTGCGCAGCAGATCCTTCAACTCTGAGCCAAAGTGGGAGGGAAACCGTACTTTCCCACTGACAATCTTCTCGTATATCTGAATGGGCTGATCAGCAAAGAACGGTGGGTAGCCAGCTGCCATTTCATAGACGAGTACACCAAGGGCCCACCAGTCGACAGCCTTGTTGTAGCCCTTGCTCAAAATGATTTCTGGTGCTAGGTACTCGGGGGTGCCACACAGAGTCCACGTCCTGCCTTTGACTCTTTTGGCAAAGCCAAAGTCTGTGACCTTGAGGTAACCCTGCGAGTCGATGAGGAGATTCTCTGGTTTCAGATCTCTGTAGATGAGGTCAAGGTAGTGCAGGTACTCGAACGCCAGGACTATCTGTGCTGCATAAAATCTGGAGTGGGGCTCGGAAAATCTGCCCACCTTCCTCAGGTGGCTAAACATCTCTCCGCCGGGCACGTACTCCAGCACCATGTAGAGATTGGAGTTGTCCTTGAAGTGAAAGCGCAGCGAGACCAGGAAGGGAAAGTTTATCGCCTGCAGGATCCTCTTCTCGTTGAGGGTGTGCTCGACCTGCTTGAGCTTGACGACCTTCTGCTTGTCCAGTATCTTCATGGCGTAGTACTCCTTGGTGGGCTTGTGCTGCACTATCATGACCCTGCCGAACGAGCCAGTGCCCAGAGTCTTGATCCTGTCAAAGTCCTCGAGGGCAGCAGTGTTGGTCGGATTCTTCTTCCACTTCTCCTCGAACTCCTCCTTGGCCTGGTCGAGGAACTCCTTGACGCTCTCGGCGGCGTCCACCTTCTTGTTGGAGCTAGTGGCATTGTTGCCCATCTTACTGGAGCCGCTCGAGCCAGCCAGGGCTCCACGGATATCAAGTTTTCTCAGAATTTCGGCTGCTTTTAGGTAGACCTGGCCGACCGGCGAATTACTGCTCTCCTCCCTCTAAGCTCTTCAAAGAGAGAGCAAGAGAGAGAGAGAGAGAGAGAGAGAAAGAGGGAAGAGAGCCGAGGATCTTGCGTGCGCGATCGAGCGCTGTGGCCACTACTACCTGGCGCACTCGGCGGCGAGTGCACTCTCTCTCACTCTCAGCTAGCCAGGCACACACACACCCACAGAGCGGGAGAGCGAGAGCCAGCACAAGAGGAAGAACCTGAAGAGAGCGTCGCGAGAAAAGTGGGTCAACCCCGCTGCTGCTGCTCCTCGTCCGACATCCCGACGACGACGACGACGTCGACCTCTCCGGAGGACGTTCCTCTCTCTCTCTCTTTCGACTCTCTCCCTTTCTCCGCTGCTACTGCTGCTGCTCCGGCTGTCTCTCGGCGCCGAATCGTTGGCTCCCTCTCTCCGTGTGCGTGCGAGTCCGTCCAAGGGCGACGTAAGCTAGACGGAAAAAAACACCTCGATCGATTCTCTCTCTCTCTTCTTCTCCTTCTTAATTCTCTCTCTCTCTCCTCGCGCGCGCGAGCGGAGCGGGGCGGGGGTGGGCGGGCGGCCGACTTCCACTCTCACTCGCCCTCGAAAAAGTAGCAAAAATTGATGATTATTCGGGTGGCGCGCGCACTGCTGCTCTGGCACTCGCGCACTGCTCTCTATCTATCCCTCTCTCTCTCTCTCTCTGCTCGAAAAAGAGAACACACACGCACAGTGGTCGATGACGTCCGTGCCTGCCTCTCCCTCTCCCTCTCTCTCTCTCTCCTTTTCGCTCTTCGTCCGCTCACATCTGTGTATATCGGCGAACGTCTGCACACACACGTGCGAGAGACAGCGAGAGCGCGTCAGGTGTAATAATCGCTCGGCGCGATACGGCACGGAGAGGATGATGAAAATTCCAGGCGAGCGCGCGGAGGAAAAAAAGGGTGTAGCAGGCTCACTGGGCTACTGCTCTCGGAGCGACGGGCAAGTAGAAACGGAATTGAAGCTACTTCTCTGTGTGAGTGTGTGTGCGCGCGCCGCACCGCAGCACGGCCCGTTTCTACTTGCGACACTGGCGACGCTAGAGCGTGCGCCTGACTTTTTCCTTCGACGACTTCTACTACTGCCGCTCCGACATCTATATGTATATGTATGCCCAACTAGCCCTCTCTTCTGCTGCTGCTGCTGCTGCTCACTTGACACACACACTCAATGTATACAGACACGCAGAGAGAGAGAGCGAGCGAGCGAGCGAGAGAGAACACCCGCAGAGCAGAACTCGGCCTCTCGGCGTCTGCTTGGTCGTACCCGTCGAGCAGTAGGACACTCTACTGTGCGCTCTCGTGACACTGAGAGCCCAGCGCCGAGAGAGAGCCTCGAGAATTCGGCAGGAAGATGGCGGCCTCGACGAGACACGTACCGCCCGTATCGCTCTGCCAGACTGCTACGCGCGCGCGGCTCGTTGATTTACTTAGCGCACGCTACTCGCTGCTGCTGCTGCTGCTGCTGTGCTGCTCTCCTTCTCGGCGACGACGAGACGAGCGCTCTTCCACTCTTGCCTGTGTGCGTGTGCTGTGCGTGTACGTAGCCCCCTGGCGTTGCCGTGCGCGCGCGCGCGCTTCTCTCCTCTCTCTCTTTCTCTCTCTACACGGAGAGCCTGTGTGTTAAAAGATACAACGACGTCTGCTCTCTCTCTCTCTCTCACACTCACACACACTCATCCCGCGCGGCTGCGGCGGCGGCTTTACACTGGCGCAAGCGCGCTCTACAAGTATAAGCTCGCGCGCGCTGCTGCGACGGCGCGGACCGAGCGACACGACACACACGGGCCCTGCGCGCGATCGTTCGCTCTCTCGCACATGCTCTTGTTCCTTTGGAGCTTTGCTTTGAGTGTGTGTGTGGATGAAGGTACACTCACACGAGTAGCTGCTGCTGTGTGTGAGAGTACGGCTGCTGGGATGGTTTGTTTGATGGATGGTAGATGGCGCTGGGGGAGAGTTTTTGAGGCTAGGGTTCGATTCCGGGGAGAAGCGGAACTTTTGCCCCGGGGTTTTTTGAGTTGGTCTAGGTGAGGTTTTCAGAACGGGGTGTTTTGGTTGGATAGGAGATGGAAGACTTATTATTTAATATGTAGAAAAGGGTGATGATTAATTTTAATTTTAAGGTTGGAGAGGTTAAGGTTAGCAAAGTTCTTCACGATGGGTCTTTAATTTTCTTAATTGAGTGCATGAGTTTTTAGTGTTTGAATATTAATTAAAAAGTATTTTTAAACATATGAATTATTGAAAAGATCAATTTTAAAAATAAAAATACATAATCCTTTTTCACGCTTATTTACTAGTTCATCTTTTTGCCGCTATTGAATTTAAAGATGGCGCACTTATTTCTGCAGTTTCGGATTGATATAAGACAAGTGTTTTCATATTTTAAATTATCTACTTTTACATTAACAACATTATTAATTTTTATTTACCAACATTAATAATATTTGCCCATCTTAAATTTATTAAATCAACTGCAAATGAAAAAATTTGAAGGAGTCTAAATATAAGCCGGGCGGTTCCCGGTCGATATCGAGTGAACTTTTAAGGTTGAGCAAGAGATGACACCACGGGTGTAATTCAAGTTGGCGTGAATATGTTAACGCTCCTATAGAATATCTACAGATGGCGGAACGATAAATGTATTTATAGTGTACCTAACGAAGATTGATCGATGTATTTTTCATGTTTTTGTTCTATCCAAGCTAGAAGGGTATGCATATCAACGTTATAAAGGGAACTGAACGCCTGTTTTACGTATAGATAATGTTTAAGGTTTCCTAGTTTTTGATGCAGCCCTTATATTTTCAAAAATTCTAACAAATAATATAACATTTTTTTTTAGATTTTTACGTATTTAAAGAAATATATAAAAATACTAATACATGATGCACCAATATATCTGCATTACGTGATAATAGTAATAACTACTGGCATGTAATTTTTAAATGCATTGTTTTTGTCTTTCTTATCAAATTTTGTCCTCACATTGCTTTGATAAAAATTAAAAAACAGTTATTCCAGCTACCTTAAATTAGAACTCATTCAATATTAACCCGATAGCAACCCGACTTTTACTCAGCTAAATTTACCTGCACGCAAAGCGTTAGAATGCGAATAAATATACATCCTCAATTAGCCGAAAATAAACCCAATTCAAAACTTTAATAGCCCAATCAAATAATTCCAAAACTCGAAAAACCCAACAAATCTAAAAACCTAACAGCAAAGGTCAACTGTCAGTCAAAAACGACGGGCCCGGCGACAAAAAAATTCGGTGCCTTACGCAGGTTTCCAGGCGCGCGGCGACCGGCGCATATATACGTGCCTTGAAATTCTTTTACGGGCAGCAGGACGACAATACTGTATGGTTGCCGCCGGAATTCGGGGAATCGCGACCTGAGCGAAGGAGCGAGCGAGAGGCATCACCGTGAATTTTGTAAGAGTATATAGTTAGGTGCGCGAGCGCGCCGGCATTTTCTCACACTCATACACCGGGTGACCGAATGCGAACCGGTTTTTTAGCGGGTTGAATACATGGCGTAAGTTTACGTGATGGCGAGCTGAACTCCTAACCTCAAACGGATTTCCGGATTGTCGATTTGAAAATTTGTTTGTTTGGTTGGTTGAATGTGTGTTGAAAAATGCTCGGTGTCGATTTGCTCGGGTAGATGTTTTGTTTTGGAGTACTTTCAAGTTCATTTATAAAAGTTTTGTAAATTCTCTTGGGAGGTAGATGACGAGCGTTGGTATTGCACCTACTAGTGTGTTTGTAAACTTTGTAGCTAAGAGAGTTCTAGAGAGTGTCTTGTAAAACTACAACAAACATTCACTGCAGCGTAATATAGTGAGAGTATACTTTATACTTTAATTCTGAAGCCAAATCGATTTAAAATTTCAGAAATTTGGCACTATTTTTAGGTCATTAATTAAGTAAGGAGACAAACTTCAGTCATTTTTTCGTTATTCCTTTATTGAACTAAAGCATTATACGCAGAGGCATTCTTAAAATTAAAAATAAATTAAATATGCTACTACCTTAGTAGAAATTATTCTATATATAATGGCTAGTTGATCTCTAGTAAAAATGGATTCATTGCTATTTTTCAGACTCTGTTTATTAAAGGAGTAAATTTCTATCAGAGTGTATATGATTCTACTTTTTGAAAAAAGCTCCTTGCTATTAAAAATCTATTCTGAGAATCAAACTTTCCCTAGCCACTCCATCTACAATTCTAAACATAAACAGCATCTTTCACAGTCTCCACCATAGTAAAAAGAAAAGCGTCTATCCAACGGTTATCCACAAGTTTTTGCTATTTATAATCACAGAGACACCGAGGGGAGTATTAACGTACGTGAATACATGCGCGATATACACAAGTGCGATGTACACACTCGATAGACATCGGAGAGGGCGAGCGCAGCGGCTCGTGCGCTAATCCTTTTGTCGAGCGCGCGGATCAATTTCCAACTTTACGGAAAAAAGGCCTCCAGAAATAGAGAAACGTTAGTTCGGAAAATTTTTTATGGGGTTGGCCGTTATGAGAGTTTGTCGATTGGGGTATGAAACTTTTGGCAAAAAAGTGGTTATGTTTTTCGGATTGATAAAACGCACTCGAACTTCGAAAAATTCTAATGATCTCGTATTCATTTAAAAATGATAACCTGCAACTTTAAATACAAATTTAGAGTTTAGTTACTCTCGATTACTCCTAACATAATTTCGTGGTGTGAAAACGCAATCATTGAATAAAATAAAAGATAGTTTTTTAAATAGAATAACTGAAGAAAATAAAGTGCTATTTAAAAGGGTGTTTCTTTAGTATATTATTTTGCTCTTTTTCTTTTGTATAATTAAAAACTTACCGTAATTTTAATAAAAAAATATTTCAATAACTTTATTCAAAACAAATAAAATAATATTTCATATTGCTTTTACTTGCACTTTATTTTTACTAGAGTTGCGTTTTGTTAAACTTTAATTTTTCAAGGCATATATATAGGAGTAGTAGAAAATTCGATTCATTCATACTAAATAAAACAAAAGCCAAGATTAATTATTATCCTTCCCTTTATGAGAATTTAATTATGCAAGTGGAAAAGTTAGATAGATTTACCCCAACAAAGTATTTTTGACCTCAAGAGAGACGGCTAGCCACGTAAGGGTTCGTAACTACTTCGAATTAATACTTTGAATGTCGTGAGGTAAGTATTACGTTGCAGGAATGATGAACTCGGTTTGCGTAACGCCTTAGAACAGTAAAAACAGAGATTGCGTGCTTAAGAAGTTTTGCGTGAATGAGTAAATAAATTAAAAAAAACGTCATTGTGTTTCTACGTACGGAAAAGCAAATGGAAAATGTAAGCAAAGAAAAATTATTTATTAAAATCCTTGCAGGCTCTGTAAAGCAGGCTGCAATTGCTTTCAAGTATATTATGCGCAATTCTCAAAGTATTACGTAAAGTATTTATTAACATACAATTTTACTACCCGTTATTCAAAAGCTCAGGTATTTTATAAACGAGCGAAAACTCAATTTGAAATGTTCATTCGAGCCTTTATAACGTAATTATTATTTTTATAACACATATCTGAATACTTAACAAACCATATCAACTGTAAAAATCAAATTAGCCGCAGCAACATAATAACCCTTTTCAATAAACCGTTTAGCAAATAAAATCTCGCCGACAATTAACCCACCCACCAGCAACTCCACCCTTCAAAATCAGCCCAATTTTCCAAACCAGCCTCCCTCACCCCTCAAGCCCATTCACTTCTTCTCATCTCAAACAAGCCAGAATGTCCGAGCACCACACACACAGAGAGACGAGTTGTCTTGCCATCCCGAGCGATTCCCCTCCTTCTCGTTTGGCCTATATCGATTGGAGAGCGAAGGCACGCGCGCGCGCACTGGCGTCAATGCCGGCCGGCTTTGAGAGCATCGGGCCGCGTCCGCGGATCGAGCTGGATGGGCACATCTGCGGGAATACGCGAGCTCGCTATTTCCTCGAGTGTACTTACTCGCCGAGATGTGTATAAGCAGGGACGAGGGTAGGATGGGAGAATTTGGGTGAGGGTTCGTGGATGGTTTTGCCTGATCTTGCGGGTTGTTAGTTTAGGGTGGAATATAAGAGGAGTGGATTGTTTTTGATTTTTCTGGGTGGGGATTAGTTATGTTAGTTTATTAGTGGAGAGACTTTTGTTTTGCTTATCGGAAAATTATGCACTGAGGAGAGAATGTGACTGAATCACAACGGAAGGTATTGGAAGGATAACGGGGGGAATGTAGTTTATTTAATAGGACAAACTCGCTTGTGTTTGACAAAGTAGCAATTTTAATTCCAAAAAATAATTTTACGCTTATCCTGTTTCTTGGTTTGCTCGGGGACACAAATGTTCCCACGAGGTTAAAATCACTATCTCGCATACTTGTCTCGAAAACTACTTGATGAAATTTGAGCTATGAATACGCATTAGTGACCTAACATTTGTTTTAATGTTTAAATAAAAGACAGAGAAAATTTTAACATTTTTCGATCATAAATGGATGCATCCGCAGATGACATATCTACACATCACAATTTAACGTGTCGTTATTTTTTCACATCTACATCGTTGATGATTATTTAATTACGATTTTAAAATATTAGATTTACTCGTCATTCAACAAGCCATAATAAAATCTCACTACTCCACTAACAACCTAGCTAGAACAATAACATCTAATCCAACCAACTAATCTGTCCAACTCCATCCTCCCATCCACATTTAACACAGCCATTAAAACCATCAAAATCATAAAGCCATCCTCCAGTCCGGCTCTTCATCCACTCGGTCTCGGTACCTCAACGGAAAATTACGAGACTCTATTTTCTGCGCCCGGCTATATTTGCATTTTCCTTTCCCCCGCGCGCGGCTCACCCCCAGCCATTCGCGCTTGACCTTCGCGCTGTATTCGCCGACGACTGTAGCCGCGCGCTCGTGGCCGCTTTTCTCCGGATAATTATTCTAATTTACGGCCAATTGTGCATCTGATCGGGCTAAATGGAGAAAAGGCAATTACCGGCTGGGCTCGATGTCGAGGCTCGTAACTTTCCTTTGTTCGCGTTAGGATGATTGACCAGGTACTATACTCGCGTTTTCATTTACCCTTTGGGAGATTGACTGCTCTGTTCTGATAATTAATGCATCGTTAAAAAATGGACTTTGATCGACTGATGATGAAGAGATGATTAAATGCTTTAGCGTTCTAGTTTATTTAAAGGGAAATTCGCACTTGGAGTTAATGGTGAATTCTGCATCAGTCGTAATACTCGAAAAAACTACCCTTCCTTATAGTAACGAAAACAAACCGAAAATCCTTCCGGAAAAACTTTTCCTTTAACTTTATCAGACGTACACTTAAACATAACCCCAACAAAGCCACAAAACCAACATTCCCCATCACTCCTCCAACATCCCACACCTCAATCAGCACTTCCTTCAACACTCCAACCTCATCCTTTTCTCGCGCCCGGGTCTAACGGTTCCCGAGGCATTCGCCCACATACATATATACACACAATCCAGCGCGAGAAGAGCGTGACGAGAACGCGCCTCGCCGCTTCAAAAAGAGCAACTCGAGCGTTTTACCGGTTCGCTGCTCCTCGCGAGAGCCCAGGACTGTATAATGCAAGCGAGCGCGATGCTCGCCAAGGAATACACTTCCGTGGAGGAGCTGGTTTCTCGAGTCGCGCCGTTTGCTTGGACGGCGGCATCGGGAGTAATTAGAATGGTTTTCTTGATGATTGTTTGGATTAGGTTTGTAAGAAGTGGAGATTGAGTCTTGTGAGAATATTGGTTACTGTTTATGTTTGTTTAGTGGTGTTTTAAGGTTCTGGATATGTAGAGACGGAAAATTTAGCTGATTCGGTAGCAGTTTCTCGCCGAGACGTGCAATATCAATGAAATTATATTTTTACCCGCATGACGCCAGAGCATGACACGGTTTTTAGAATCTTATTTATAGCCGCATCGTTTTTAAGCCTCATTGAAAAATTCTGCGGACCCTCCGTATGTCACATACTAATGGCGATTAAAAATAATCTATAAAAGCTGTTTATTTTTATAAATTTGTTAATTATGTTAAATTTATGCCTCATTCTATTTAACGCGCTCAATATCTGCTTCCCATTAGACTCCAGCCTCAGTATTTTTAGCCGCGCGATTAGCTGTGTCAATAACGCACTAACTTTTATATCTAATAAGCTCGTATTTATAAACCTATACAGATTTTTGAAAATAATTCCCACACTTAGAATCAATCGAACCTCCGCAGAAAAGAAACTCAAATAATTTATTCAAACACTTGCGATCCACGTAAGCGTCATTACCGAAAATACGCGTACCAAATCTTTAATACTCCGATACGTGCAGAGCTAACTTCCGTCAAAGTATAGATTCTAGACTGCTTTCAATCTCTCGATGCTTATACTTTCAATAGATTCCGATCCTTTCAATGACAAAAAGAACCGGACTGTCGCGGAAAAAAATAAAAAGAAAAAACATATATCGTCGGGTTTATTGAAAGAATGAGCTCACCGGAGCTTCACGCGTCCACCCGATTCATATGCGTCACGCTGCGTGTGTAAAAATGAGAGACAGAGTCATCGGTTCGACGAGTATTACTACGAGTGCAATGTAAACAGTGTGTATGCTTAATTTTTCCTATGCCGGAACACTTAAATTTTAATTAGTTTCGAAAAGAATTGCATTCTATTAGTGACTGATGAAGAAAACTAGCTTGATTAACTTTTTACTTAATTAATTAATAAATACTAAAACAATTTTCAAATACAGAAAATTTAAGCAACGCGATGACGAAACCCACAGCAAAATAACACTAATACCAATTACAAGAAAATCGTAACAAACGCCTGCTCCAAAAACGATCAGACCCAGAACCTTCCCAATTTTCGCAACCCAAAAACTAAAAATTCCACAGCATCTCGGCCAAATACTTGGACCGCCCGAGAGGAAAGTAGGTCCTTTTATTTCCAGCGGCTTTTCGCGCACAAGCGGCTAATTTCGCCGCCTTCCGCCCGTAGCGTGGCGCCATCTGGACCGCCTCGCCGCTATACACACACACGACGCCGGCATCAGCTTCCAGGTCGAGTTCAAGAGCCTGCGATTCTATTTTGCCTACCTACCGTTCGACTTTTCTTAAGTGTACATACACACGCAGCCTCGATATGTTCCGCTTCATGAACGAATGTATGCTTTTATTTAAGCGCGGTGCGTAAACGAAACAGTACTGACATCGATGAAAAAAAGGTCTGTTCGTCTTCCAAGCGGCTTTGGGCTGCCGGAATCAGAGAGGAAATTTTATTTTTATAACTTACAGCTTTGGCTATACGCGATCATTCGCTACAAAGGGGATCGTTACCCTCTCGTTTATTTTCGGCCCGGCGATTTAAGGTGCGCGTCAAAGTCAATATTAATATCGAACTTCCGAAGACAAAGACTCCCCGAATAACCCAACTTCAAACTGGATTACCAAGAAGCCAAACCTCCCGATCCGCTCAAAGCCGACTTCTCTTTCATGAACAATCGAGACACCATAGACTGGCTCGCAGTCGCCGATAAAAAACGGCGCCGGGAAAGGAAAGTCTAGGCGTGTGCGCGAAAGTAAAACGCTCTTTCTCTTTCGCCGGCCGCCTACGATTCGGCGTGAGGCTCACTATGCCTCGCGCATCGCGAAAACGAAGAGAGCCGGTTTAGCTTGCCAATATACAAGGTTTGCTTCCTTTTGCGTTCGCGGTTGTAGAGGTGGCTTGTTTCTTTCTTTTTTTGCGGGTGCATCGCCGGTGCATCGATTAGAGGTGCGAAGTGATGCGGCTGCGGTTTTCCGTTTTTTTGGGACAGGTATTGGGTGATCGGCGAGTTTTTTTGTATTTTGTCTTGGCGTGGATTTAGATGAATAAGTCATTCGCGGATTTGTATTTAAGGTTCATGATGTGTAAATAAGAATTTTGGCCAGTTGATTTTTTAATATTTTCTGACCCAACAAACATTTTAGTGCATATAGACATTTCTACGTATGTAACTTTTAAATATTTAAACAATACTTTGATAAATTAAAATTATTAATAAGATATTGGATCATTTGAGTGGATACATTATCCATTCTACAAAAAAAATATATAAAGGTAGAATTTTTTTATTATTATATGTTTTTTATAAAGATAGAAAAAGTTTTATAATAATAATTCAGGTATAAAAGGGTTACGACCTATCTATTCACTAAACTTATGTCAATAATTAAATAACTCAGCTAATTAAGCCCGAGTTCGTTATTATATATGAGGGGTTACAAGCAAAAAGCTGTGACTTAAAATTATATAAGGGCAAATGTAACAAACACGATGGGAATATAGTGTATAAGTAGCTCCTACAACATTACATAATAATTTAAGCGTACATAAACAGAGCTAGAACATTGTGTAGGAAAAGTTTTTGCACCAGCGACAGTTCCAGCAAACTGGACTAAAAAAACCCAGAATAATATCGGACAATATCCTAGGCGTGCGAAGACTTATATACACCTGTGAGAAACAAGCGGTAATAAAACCAGTTTTAAATACACCCCATTGATCAATGTTTCACCTTTCTTTGCGCCGCCAAATTTGCTTCACTCGATAAACAAGTTCACTTACTGGTAAGGGATACAAAAGCCGCTTTTATTACATTGCGTACTCGGACATGCGGCGTTTATAATGGAATTAACGTCTTAGCTGAATACTGTTAGTTTTTTTTCGATCTTGTTACTGCGAATTGTAAAAGTATGAAAAAAAAGTTTTATTAAAGTTATTGAGTTTTTTAATCGTTTCATTAGAACGAATGTTGACAATAATTGATTTATTTAAGAAAAAGAGAAGAAAATATCGTTTAAAATAACGGTTAACTAATAAGAAAATAAATAAAATTACTAAAAAGCGCAGAACCATTACAATGCTAATACGAACAGAAATTAAATTACAAAACAAAAAACTAGAGTGTGAGCATGTATAGGCGTTTTAAGATAAAAGTGAAAATGACGACTATGTACATCTACAATGCAATAAAAGCATCGCGAGCTGTATGCAATTATAGTATTTAATTGAAACAACTTAGCGCAACGGCTGAACCATTATTGGCCTTAATTAATCAATTTCAAATTATTCAATACCTGTTTGAGGCATAAATCTTATAATAATGCAAAAATTTCTCATTCCTCTGATAGCGATCGATCTTTCTTTTTAATCCACATCGTCCAGAGCAGAACCAATTACAACAAACTACTCTGAAAGAATTCCAATGTTGCTGCGAGCGCTAAAATTAAATAGATATTTGGATGACTTTCAAGAGGCATAATACGAATCGAGAACAAAGAATAAAACTTAAAATAAGTTTCATTTGCCTTCGGTGCCTAAAAACTCAAAAATATTTTCTCCTCTATCTCAAGCATCCCGCACAATAAAAAAGGAGTCACCTAAGAATCCGAAGCTACCGAAAATTAAACTCAAGAGTCAACGAAAACCGTCTTGATAAAAACTGGTCAAACACGACAATTCAAAGTAACTCCAGGCAAGATAAAAACTGCTCTACACTATCTTTCCCAGGCTATCTGGGTTTAGGCGCTCGCGCAGACGACTCATCTTATCGCGTCGGCGCGGCTCGTAAAAAAAGAGAATGAAAAAAAAAGAAACGCCCGCGGTCTGTTTGGATAGGCGACAAAAGGATTCCAGTTCGCGCAGCTGCTGCCGCTGCGCGCTCGGCTGCGAGAATCGCCGTGGCTACCTGCACGCGTCAACCTGTTGAGTCGTTCGTTTTTATTTTTGATGTTTGAGGAAGGAAAATTGAAGGTTTGAAGAGTGAGTTTGGATGAAATGTTGATGTCAATTATTGTGATTAAATTAAGTTTTGAAATTGCAAGGGTGATGACAATATGAAATATTATTTGGTTATTTGGCTTTAAACGTAAGACAGATTTGTTGAAATGATTTTAAAAGACCAGGAGCAAGTGTTACCTAAATAACATAAAAATTGGGTAAAATATTTAAATTTAATACATTTAAAAATTAAATATTGCTAATATTTTTACAACAAAGATAGAATTCTTTTATACACCATTATTTAATAGAATACATATAATTACAAATTATTTAGTATAACATCAGATACCAAACTAGTTATTAAGTTTTCATGAGATTTATATACAATCAACCTGTTATATCTCTGTAGAAACTACCGCTGTAATCTATAGTAATTAGGACTCTATAGTTCTAATTTTTTTTACACGCATTTAATAAATAAATAAGTAAATTTTGTTCGTCAATAACGTTTGTATCAAAAATTAAACAATCTAAATTTCCATAACCATCTCATTTCCTTCCAGATACGTGCCCATACGCAAATCTCACACCTCCGCTCTACAATTGCTCAGGGGATGAAACAAGTCAACGAACTGTATACATACCTATAATACGTAAACCTACTCTAAAAATTTCACGTTCTTGCCTCCAACCTCGCGGCGGAGCGAGAGACGCGGTTAGTAGAAAGAAAAAAAAAGAGTACTGTATATATACAGAAGAGAAGAAGAAAAGAGAAGCCGACGAACTCGGGGGACCGGCGAAGCGAGGCGC
Source organism: Eupelmus urozonus (assembly GCA_900480035.1). Lineage (NCBI taxonomy): Eukaryota > Metazoa > Arthropoda > Insecta > Hymenoptera > Eupelmidae > Eupelmus > Eupelmus urozonus. Next base: position 85,443 of record UELX01000204.1, on the reverse strand, counting down.
GCGCTTCCGGCTCTAGTGCCACGCCGTCTTGGCTCTATATATCTTTCGTTTTTCCTCTTTTCAGTGTCTAGGCGATGCTCGGCTTTTTGTCCAAGTGTTAATTTCATAGGATATCTCGGCGGAGGTCTGGCGTGGTCAGCCTTTGCTGTAAAAAATCTGGGATGTTGAAAGTTTCGAGTTTAATTAATTGTTTGGGTGGGATTTAGGAAGGAAAGTGATTAATTTATGACAATTTATGATTTTTTTTATTTAGCTTGTTATTTTGCAATCTATAGTTGAATAGATTTTAAAGGAAGTATGAGGAACGAAGATGGCTTAAAAAATTTATCAATTTTTATAAAAGTGCATATAGGAATTTTTATATTACTTTTCTTTTTACCACAGGATGGATCTTATTCAGTAACATTGCGGGCAAGATATTGGAAATCGATCTAACGGAATTTCAGTAATCTTAGGATACTATTAAACTTATCAAGACTTTGTATATAATCTTTAAATTTTTCATTCGCACAGCAATGTTTATAAAACAAGTTTTTCACATATGAAAACATCGGAACCCTTTTTCAAACTTTTACAATCGTAAAATCTTGAAACTTCTTCCCGACCGAGATAGGTATGAAGAATAGTGGAAGTTTGATTGAAATCAAGCTGATACTTAAACTTTAGAATTCACTTTGATATTCTTTGGAAAATTTACTGCTTCTTGACTTTCTTCGTTCTAGAACATTTATTATACGTAAAAATATTTTGTAACAATTTTTCTTATATTGTCGATAGATAATTTTTAAATATTATTTCTAATTAATTTACATATTTTATAGTTACTGCTTCAGTCTATGAACTCTAGACTCTCAGATATCACGACTCTATAGCAAATTTTAGACAATACGATAATTACGTTGTCCTATAATTACGGGTCACTTGTTTATGTTCCCAGAAATGTATTTCATGCAACTCATACTAGGCGACATAAACGCTTCATTATAGTGCTTCACTAGTTAATAAAGTACCGGAGTAGTTATTGTCTTCAAACATTTATTTTATTGGAATAAGAATGGAATCATTATGACTTAAATAAGAAAAGATTTGACTTTAATAAGACAAGATTTCCAAAATCATGATTTAATTTTAATTATAATCTTATTATAATTATTTTAATTATAATTTTAAATATAAATAAGTTTTATTTTTTTTTAAATATAAGAGCTACCTGTAAAAAATATAGTTAAAAATTATATAAAATTATAAAAGATTTTAAAAATTAATAATTTTAGTTTTCAACTGCTTTACAAATATATTTTTTTCGAATTTTCAGTAATGTCTAGATTAACTATAGGATTTGCATATTATTTATATTTCTGAATTATATCCTTACATTAATAAAATAAAAGTCTGTAATGTAAACGATTTCGAATCACGTAAAAATTAATTGTAGGGGAATAATACCCATTATAATTCGAGATTGAAATAAGGCTTGCATTTAAATACTTTTTAATAACATTGAATTAATGCATTTGAAATATCAACATCGAAATAAAATTTTGATAAATCTTAATTATAAATTATAATTGTACAATTAACTAGGACGTTTTTAAATATTCGCAAAATCAGGATATCTAACATCTACAACTCCATCAGTGTAAAATAAAAATTCGGACTTTCACGGATCCCTTTGAATTATATTGCAAAGATAACGTATTTTGGAAAAACCTGTTCCTTAGGACGAGTGTGAAATTTGATTCTACCGTTACGATAAGCAGAGACGAAATTATGTACACGCACAAAGCCGGAAATCCCGAATTAAATTTATCTAATCTAAGCGTTAGATTCTAATCTCCGCAGATGTAGCAAATGGTTTGACAGCTCGATGCCGATTGTTGAAATAAATCAACGAAAAATTTTAATTAAGTTATGTCAGATAAGCTTATTGAATAAATTAGAGGATTTTCCGTATGAAATCTCATGATTCTATATCAAATACGTTTTATATAAAGTGATTACAAGTAGGAATTCTGGTTTAAAAGTTGTTTAAACTTTAAACGAGTAAAATGTTTATTTTAACTTGCAAGATTATTAATGTTAAAACATTAGTTTAATTGGCTAACTACGCTCTGACTATAGCTGGGTAACACCTATTTTTGCTTCAACGTGAAGGGGTTAGGTAAAAACGTTTGTATGCATTAAAGTAATTAGAAAGTCATAATATAATATATCATATTATTTATATCATTCTAATTTTATTATAAACACATGTTTTTATTTATTTATTATTAATTCATACAGTCGCTAATATTACGTTTTTAAGAATAAAATACGCTTTATACTTAGTTGAAGAAAATTATAATTTTAGTTTTCTAATTTTAATTCAATTTAGCAGGCACCTTCATTATAATTTGTCAATTAATTAAATTTCCCTTCAATCTTTTCTAATTGTAATTTTTGAAACAAACACTAAACTATCCCATATTTTCCCAATAACAGCCTCAAATTTCCCTCCACACAAAATCCAAATGAAAAACGCAATCGTTACATCAACGCTTTCAAAATCCAGCCCCAAATCCTCCACCCAAACCCACACGCACATCCAGCAAAAAGCCCCCTTGATAAATAACCGTCGATCCAAACCTTCAGAGGCCGCAATGTAGCCCAACCTCAAAGCGACGCGCGCAGAGTGCGCTCCATATACACCCAACTCGCAAGTATCAATCGGGCTCGAGCGGCGCATCTGTGCGGCCAGAAAACTTTTCGGGGGGGAAAGTCGAAAAAAAGGTGAACGGGAGAGGGGCAAGATGAAAAAGGAGGCCATCTGCTCTCGCTTCACCTGTCCGGTAAGTGCGAGCGCACGCATATATACATGCAGCTGGCCCTATGCGGGGAAAAAAATTGCGCCGGCACGTGCCCGGGCACGCGCCTGCATATATAGCTATAGGTAAGGTTGGGCATGGAACTTTTCGGATTTTTCGCCGAGCGCGTCGTTATTTTCGGCGCGCGAGAGCCTCGGGTGGATGACCCGTTTACTGCAGGCTTATGTGCGTGTATACGATGATTAGAGGAAGTTCATTACGCGTGGAGAGTGTGTGTGTTTATCGACTTGCGATGAGGTTGGTGAGAAGCGTGCAGCTTGATTTTAGTGGTAGTTTTGGAGTAGATTTTGAGTGTGGTTGGGCTTTTGAATTGGTCAGGTGTACACAAGGTGTGTTGAAAAAATGAGTTTAATGATAGGGTGATGGTTTATGTGTTGGATTAACAGAGGGATATTATTAATATAAACGAATTAGTCATTTTGTTTATTGAATTAATACATTTTATTTCTGGACTGTTAAAAATATTTAAAATTATGTGTAGTACACTGTGTTTATAATAGTACAAAATCCTAACACTTCAAAAATAAAAAACAGAAAATCACTTGATTACAAAATACAGAAAACAATAATAATAATAAAATTAATCTAATCTGTTATAAAGGTAACTTTTATTTACGACAAGAAAATTGTCGTTATTAACTTTCCGTATAGGTGTACAAAGTATAATGTCTTTGTTAAAAGTAAATGAATCGTGGTAGCCAAACTAAGCTTACACCATTCACATGACAGATGCGAACGTTATATTTAAAAGTAATATCCAAAGTCGCTCCCGCCCATAATCCCGAGACGCTAGTTTCCTTTTAATATGCTTAATGAAATTGACCTGCTCTATTTTATCATTTAATATACTAGAAAATAGCGCGCTGTACCTTCCGTCATCTTATATCATAAGTAATAAATCAAATTCCATAGTAAAAACATACTAAATTAATTTCACAACAACGTATTCTCCTCAAATCAAAAACCCCACCAAAAACACCATCATTCCACAAAAAAAAACCAATAACCCCTTAAACTCGCAACCCACTTAATCCTCAGCACACGCTTCTCCCAAACCTTCCGAAAAGCGATCTCTCTTACAAATCCAAACGAGGAAAATCAGCGCTCCTTCCCTCAGGAATCGCGTGCGACTCTCAATTTTACCAAGCCGCGGATTTAAGCGCGCTCACGTTCCCACACTGCACGCGCAAGTATATAGAGGGCCAAAAGCGACGACGACGCCGGGGCTTGTGTAACGCGCCCGGTGAAAGTGCACACAGCCTGATCCTCGTTCATCTAACCGACAGAATTGGAAATGGAGCCTGCACTGGCCGTCGCTTCCTTGATGTTTTAGTTGCGATGCTTGGATTTTTAGGCGATGGATACAAGGTGTAATAAATCGTGTAGGCGTTGGGGATTTCTTGGTGGGATTTTAAAGGAATTAGGTTTTTAAAAAGTGTGTTAATATGCTTTTACGAATGTTAAACTGAAACTACGAGATTTATTTATAAAATTTGAAATAATTCATTACATATATTATTAGCGCGTTTATAATATCTAATGTTTCTATATTAAAACAATAATAAATATTTTCACTAATCAAACAACAAATTATAACGATGCAATAAAACAAAAGAAATAATATTTAATAAATAGTATAAAAAAATTAAAACACTAAAAATTCAAAACACAGTGTATCACTAAATCCAAAAAGAAGACACCAAACTAAAATCACACCTCCACAAAATAACCACTTCGCGAAACAGCGCGCCGGGTATCCATTTTAGTGTAGCGCGCGCTTCGAGTGGCAAGAAAATAGATTTCGATCCGCGCGCGCGTCCCGCAACGCGAATATTTCGCGAAAATTCCGTGAGCCCGCCGCGAGCGCGCGCTGACTCAGGTGTTTATTTTGGAATGCGGGACAATCCAAAAATCTTGAAACAAGACCAGCTCGCACTGCCGAATGCCTACGCACTCGGATTCCCACCTAAATTCACCGAGCGACGTCTTTCTCGTCACCTAATAACACGAGGAAAATTAAATCCTTGAAAGTGGAAATTTATGATGAAAATAAACACTATTTGCGATGAATGTATTGTAGGCGAAGACACGAGAATTAAGATCCATCGAGCGTCGAGTGTGTAATACAAACTGGGGACGAGCGCGCGCCGGCGAGACTGGCTTATCACCGGACCGCGCGCGTATGTTACGTGTATATATATACGCGTTCAATAGACGCCTGTTTTTTTCTCTCGCTCCTCTCCCGCGAGGCCTCCGGCTTCCCCCAGACGCCGGCGATTCGTGAGTAAGTCCACGCCGGTTCTAATAGAGGATTATGCATTTTTGGCTTTTGAGAATTGCGTTTGGGTGTGGACTAGTATTTTTGAATAAATATTCAGATTTTATTGTTAATGAAAAATTTAAATTCGATGACGAAATGAAAAAAAAGAGAAAATATTCTGATCCTCAATATCTCTATGAACTTATTTATTGTCAAAATTATTATTTCAGAAAATATTAAGTATGTATGTATTGGTATGAATTGGTATTTCGATGAAATGCAATAAAGAAAATGTAACACGATTCTAAAATTTTTAAATATACAAAAATATTTAATACAAAACATATTGGGGAAAAAATACCATAAATCGGAAAGTATACGACGCATGCGGTCGAGGCGACCGCAGTCTTGTTAAAATAACAGGGAGATTATATCTACATATGAACTAACACTACTGAATCTGCCAGATGGCGTATGGTAAATTTAAACTCTCGAAAGAGGATTAGTATCTGTCCAAAACTTGCTCATTAAATCCATGTCAATCTAAAATTCTTAGGTAAATAAATTTATGTTTTACTTTGTAAAAATAAAAACTAATTTTCAAGAAATACATTTTTTTTAATTTTCAACTCTTGACTTATTTGTGTTTCCTTAAATTGAAGATACCAATAAAAAATAGTTTGTTTTTTTTTAAGATCAAATAATTTTTTCAAAGTAATATTGATTATTGTTAAACAAATTAAAATATGCGTACTTACCGCCATTGATCCTCACGTTGGAAGCATCATTATGTGTGAATTCATATTTCTACGCTCCAGTCCTCGGAGATTCGTTCGAATCCACTTCTAAATTAAAACAGAAGCCCAAAAGACCAGGTGCAAGGCTGAAAAAAGTGCGATCATTTTAAGATGTCAGAGTCAACTTGACAAAGTAATTTGCAAACTATCTTTTTAAATTTTAGAGAATTCTTTAGTTTGAATATGTGTACGTAGATGAAAGATAATTCGGAATATTTTATTGGAGATGACCGTGCAACAAATATAGTTAAAATCTAAAATTATTTAAAAATTAATTTTAAAATAGAAATATAAAGTTAATTTTTAATTACTTAACGTATGCTTTTAGACATAGTTTTAAAATAATACAAAGAAATATAAAAATTATTCTATATTTTCTAAAAAATTGTTGCAACTGTTTAAATTTCATCATGCTGTAGTAAACTTTTTACATTTTTGGATCGTATTTAACAGTGCCGATAAGACAAAAATAAATACAAAAATAAATCATGCGCGTACTCTTGGACCTTCATAAATCAAATTTTATGCTTGTGAAGAATGAAGGACTTCGAAGCAAGTATGTAAACTCAAAATGTATATATGATTACCAAACTACTATTTCATTATTTGTTTGCCATCTTTTCAAGCGATTCTAAATTTGATGGAATGCAAGGATAGAAATTTATTTTTTTTTATATTTAAGAAGATTAGGGCACTTTTTTATATTAACCCGATTTTTATATAATTTATTTAATTTTTACAAATACTACATCTTTTACAAGTTACTGGGTAATGAAGCTAAACTAGTATAATAAAATTTTATTTAATGTTAATATTTATTTTATACAAACTTCACGAAATATTTTTTTGTTTGTATGTATATGTTCAATAAAATATAGCAAAAAATATTCATAAATAATAAGAATGATGTGATCACTAATTATCTTTAAGTTAATAAACAATATGTTAATAAATGAAAAAATATATATACGTAATCTATTATATTTAGAAAATCTCTGATTCGACTACCATATTTGCCTGTCGTTTTCTCTTAATTCTATTTTCTAGTACGGTGAGATTATTGTCAAGTTATAATTTTTATGTACTACAAAAAAAAATCGTGAAAATAATGACTTTTTTTCATTTACTCAAGAATAAAATCTTGAAAGTACTTACAGATAGTGAATGCTCAAATTCTAAATTAAAATATATCCAAGTTCTAAAAATTCTTCAGTAAATTAATTCGCCAGACAGTAATTTTAAATAATTCAAACAAGATTAAAATCTTAAAATTCAAATCAGAAGAATTTCAAATAAAAATAATTTATAGATTGAATTTTATTTTTAAATTTTATTTTAAATAGTAATATTTTCAAATTATCAAAATTTTACCGTTCAATTTTTTTTATCAATACGAATTTATTCGATTTTTGTAATATAAATTGTTTACATGATTTTAAAATTATGTGCTTGATATTAACAGGTGAAACGTTCAAAATTTTGTATACAAATATATCGAAACAAAAAATTAGGTTAAACCAATTAGTTTTAAATTCAATTGTTCTAAATTTTGAATTAACTGAATATAGATAGTCGATACGTTTATCAGGCGAAACATCAATTTCCTTTTTCTTATTACGGCGCAGTAACTAAAGTGGTTAGGCGCACTCTACTAAAAGCCTCGTTAAAAACGTTTAATATAACCTAATAACCATGCTTGGCTCTTAATCAGGTCCTGCTAGTTAACGGCACGTGGATTTTTTCCGCATAACCTTTTTTTATTCGTTAACGAAAGCAATAACGATGACAACCACACGGAATCAAAAGAAGCATAAACAGGCTTTTTGATGTAGATACTTATAAGCTTCAAAATGAAGATTGTTGGAAAAGTCACCATTTTATAGTTTGGTAAAACAACAGTTTATAAGGAGGTGTTTTAGAGCTTTATCGATCTATTGTTTGCGCATGCGCGGTGTATTTTGAATTCAATTTTTTTTCTTTTTTTTAATTTGTTGGATTTGTTTGGTATAATGATTCTAATCGATTAAGCATAAACCTTTAATAGGGCCAAAAGTTTTCTATCCAAATTATTATTATAATCGATGTCAATCTAATGAATTTTAAAAACTATAATTCAAAATAAATTAAGCAACAGATTCTCTTAAACTTATTATTATCATGACGCTCTAGATTAGCAAGTATACACCAGTTAACTAATACCGTATTAGAAACGAAAACGCCGCGATAGATTTACGTAAGAGCAAATGGCGTAAGTGTAATTAAGGGCTGAAACTGATGGTTTGTCATAATCATTAAATATTGTTTTAAACTGTTTTTTTCAAACAATCATTGAATGTAATTATTGTTTTCCCATCAATACAAACTATTACCTTCAAGCTGAACAAACAATCTATCTCCAATGAATCGACAATCTTAAAAACTATCATTTTTCAGTTTCTTAATAGCACACCTCTTATAGACTGGATTTCTCTCTTTTATTTCGTTGTTCTATAGATGATTGAAAAAAAACTTGCCAATAACGCTAGATTACGCAAGTGGCATATAGAAAATTTATATAGCGGCACTTTCAGGGGTGGGGTGGGGAGATGACGCAAAAGGGGCGAGATCATTGATACTGTAGGCTTATACAAGGGGAAGCGCCAAAATTATAAACGCGCACGTGCATGTTTTCTTGGGTCGTTGGACTAATTTATTTTCTGGGCTGTTCTGAGCTCAAAGATTAGATAAATTGCGTGTATGTTAATGTTGCGCAAGTAATACAAAATTTTAAGAGCAAGATTTTCGGTTTCTGTAATGCTCTGTTAAGCGATTATCTTACATTTTTTTGTTTAGTGAAAAAAGTGATAAAAAAAGTGATAACGAAAGTAGTGAAAGAAGCAATAAATAAATATGTACAATTACATCATTTCTCCCGTATAAAATTTCACTATCTCAAAATAAATATAGAATAAATCAAAACTTATCGGACGATAGTAGCAAGATCTATATATTAAAAGTTACTGAACTTAAATCATTAATCGAGTATTGGCAAACGACACTGTCTAACCGAAAGGCTGTTACTACTGAATGTGTATCTACATACTTTTATCAATTTCAATGTTATTCTTAAAAGTTTATTTATCACTTTTGAAAAATAAGTTATTTCTGTTTAAACCTATTACTTATAAATTAAACAGCCAATTCTTTATCTCACACCTAGCTATCTATCAACTGATAAACTAACACGAAAAGACAACCTTCATTCTACGCAAACCTCTTCTCGATCCAACCAATCAAAAACCACCCATACACAAAACCCTCCCAAAACCACTCTAATCTCAAAACCTCGCTCAACATTCCAAGCCACAACCATCACAGCCTCGTATCAACGACCCACCGGCAAAGCAACAAGCTAAAAAAAGTACGTTCAAGTCCAAGCCCTCCTTACAAAAATCGAGCAGAAAGACAGGGGTCAGCGCGCGAGCGCGCTACCGTTATACACGCGACAGGCGCATCCTGTAACATGGACTCGCCGGCTTAAAAGAGAAAGAGAGAGAGAGAGAGAGCTAACGGGCAAGAAAGAGAGAGGGAGAGGATCGAAGCGAAAAGCAGCGCGCGCATGGGTATGGAGCGCGCTCACCGGAAAGCGGCGGCGCTAGCTCCGAGCGAAACTTCTAGAGCCCGCGCGCGTATAATAACAGCGTGCGCTTGCGCTTTCACGAGTTTGTTTTCCTTGAGAATATGACGAAAATTTTCGGGTGAATCGGCGGCTTGGATTTTTCTGGATTTTTGGAAGGTCTGGTAGGGTAGATGGTTTTGAGGTTAACGTGGGGAATGCGTGTTTTTAGGATGAGGTAATTTTGTAAGTTTAGCGGTATGATTAAGAGGAAGATGTATTATGTGTCACGGTGGGTTTATAGGAAACGAAATTCGTTAATGAGCTTTAAATATATATTATTGATTCGCAGTACTGTTGGGAGATTATGGGCAACTCATGTTCGTCAGTGTGAATGCAGCCTAAAGGTATAGTAAAGGCTCCAAAGCCCTTACAACCTAATAAAACTTGTACGAAGCGTTTAATTTTTTTTCTAAACCCTTAAAAATAATTGACATGTAGAATGCAGCCAAAAATACCAAGGCTCTAACATTAAACATTAATACATAAACGAAAAAGCTCTTTCGCTCGCTCGGACGCAATTTAGAAGGCAGCTTGGCCGCAAAACTGATAAAGGCGGCTAAGGCCTCGAGGAGCGCCCGACAGCTGACAATTAAATAACCATCATAAAAAGGCAAGGGAAACTAATAATTAATCGTTAAAAATAGCGCCCTCTACTTATCAACGGGAAGCCGAAGCGCGCGCGCCGTTTGAAGGTTGAGCGCCGGCCGGCTGCGTGCGCGCCCGATTGCTCGCTCCATACTCACCTTCGCTCCCCTCTTCTCTTTCTCTCTCCTTTTCCCTCATCAATCTCGCCTCCCCCTCTCTCTCTCTCTCATATATATATAGCTCACAATTTCGTACGTTTTTTTTCTATAGGATCATTTCCGCTGCAGTCGATGATTTTGACGCGCCGTCCATCTGCAAAACACACAAAACGGTCCATCTTTAAAAGAGAAAAAAACAGCCGAAGATCGTTTCTCCCTCCCGTCAGCTCCCAAGCATCTCATACACTCGTTGACTTAATACTTGTTTTAAGTTTCGTGCATTTGCATATCGGCTCTCTGCACACGTTTCGCCTAGACTTGCGCGCGCGCTACTCACCTCATCTATCTCTCCTGCCCTCGCTCTCCTCCCGCCCGTGTGTATATATATATACACGCGCATTCAACAGTTTTCTCGGCTCTCATTACTTTTATCTTCTAACAACGAGCTTTTTCTTATTATTACTCGCTCTCTCCTCTCCGTCTCTCCGCGCGCTGCCGGCTTCTCTCTCTCGCGCCGGCTCTTCTCCCAATCGCTCGCTCTCTCCTTTGTCCTCTCTCTCTCTCTCTCTCTTTCTCTCTCCTACCGCGCGCGCCGCTTCCATCTTCGTTCAGCCGCTTCTCTCTTCCCCCGACGTAACCTAGCCTTGTCCCTTCTCTCTCTCACTCGACGCTCTCTGCGTGTATGTTCTCGTCCGTGTGTTCTCGAAAGCGCGCGCGTCCTATCTCGCTCTCTGTCTCTCCCTCGGCTAATTCCGTATACCGAAGAGAGAGAGAGAGCTAGAGAGAACCGGCGGATCGCGCTTGTGTGCGGCATGCCGGCTGTGTGTACGTATACATGTAGACGCACACACATGTATGCGCGGCTTGCCAGCGTCTCTCGCGCGCGGCTCTGGGAGAGCGAGAGAGACGGGGCGAAAAGGAGGGCGAGTGTATAACGAAGAACCGGCGTCTTCGTGATGCTCGAGGCCGGCTTGGGCTGTGTGAGTGCGCTACGTGTGTATGTGTGTACGTTGTAAATGCGTTTGCGCCTATGGAAAGGAAATTTGTAAAATTACGAACATAAATATGTATGGACGACGGGGAGAGCGCGCGTAAGGCCGTGATTTGTATCTATGGCCGGGTGTGTATTTGGTTGCGATAATTGTTGAGAGAGCGGCTAATTGTCGACTTCAGCTTGATTATAATGGCTAATCTGGTTAATAGGGAGGATAAGTCGGAAGGTGAAAATTGCGCGCTTGGTTTTCGAGTAAAGTTCCATGTGTATTTATTAATTCACGAGGTTGTATGGGTGAGAGCGTTTTTTTGGAAAGAGCTCTGTTATTAAAACAAAACGGCATTATATGCACTTTTAATGATCCGTTTTAACGACATAAACCATAAGATCCGTGCTAGCGATTTTCATGGAAAAGTGTAACATATATAATGATTACGCACCGCTGAAAATGCTTGTCCATTTCATAACCCATTGAACGATTTACCACGATATTACGACCGATGTGGTTGACATTAACAATTACCATTGCAAGCTCTAAATTATACGTTTCAACTCTTAAATTCCCATTCTTACTTTTTTCCTGCATTTATAGAGCAGCGAAATGATGTAATAAAACTATTAGTTTGAGAACGACTGTACTTCGAAACAAATGAATCCGATAAAAATATATGAAACCTGAGCCTGACTTATTGTTGATCAAACCTTCATTTCAAAATCATAAATATTATCCATACAAGTATTTTTATCGTTTCATACACAAACACACTGTAATTATACACAGCTAACCACAAACATCAACCCTCCAAAAATATCTCCACCCTCAGCTTCCACCAATTACGAACCATATACCTACCTCCAGCAAAAAAAACCTCTTCTTCAACAATTTCCTTCGCATACCCACAGTCGCACACCAAACCAAGGTATATCCCTACACTGTAGCGCGTCACCCTGTATCCATGTGTGCGAGCGCCCATACCATAACCACTACTCCACACATACACAGACTCGCGCGTTCGCTTCTCCCCACTCCAGCGCTTAACCGGCAACGGCAACGGCGGCGGCGGCGGCACGGCTTCTTGCGCGCACCGGCCCCAGCTCGCCGAGCGCGCTCTCAGTTTCGCCGCCGCTTCGAGCCCGATACGAGCTTGCCTGTTCTGCTGCATCGCGAGAGTTAGTCGAGCAAAGCACCGGCCCCCTTCCTCTCACTTTATACACACGCTTTGTGCGCTAAGCTCGGTGCGAGTTTGTGCGCGTGCTTCCCAACTGTGCTTTCTACTTCAGTGCTTCAACAGACACACACAGCCGACGAGATGGCAGACACAGAAACGAAGTAAGTTGCCTTTTTTTTTTTTTCATCTCGTACACACGGCTCGTAGATGGACGAGGCCGTGTGCCGCGCGCGCTTGCCGGATCGATCGCGAAAAATCATTATCAAGTCGATGATCGCTGTGTCTAATGCTTAAAAGAACGTTTCTACATACATTTTAGCGCGTTTCCGACACTTTTTCTGTAAAAATTCACCGGGAAAATGCGTTTTCAAGCGGGAGGAGTGGGGGAAAGCACGCCGCGCGCGGGTTTTTTCCGGTCGCCGCCGCCGCCGCCGCCGCTCGAGCGCGAGCGCCGCTTCCTCTCTCTAGCGGCAAGCGCGCGGGCGCCTCGCGTCTCCACGTTTTTCCCTTTCTTTGCCCGCTCTCTCCTGCCGTTACTTTTTCCCCTCGCCGATCCTTCGCTGTTTCCTCTCCCGAAAAGCGCGATTCACCGCTCGTTCCAATAATCCAAATGGAATTTGAAAAAAGCGCGGCAATTTTGAACTTGTGCGTGGGTGAGACGCGCACGCCGCGTGCGTCCGTTACATATAGCGCGCGCTGGGGATAGATACGTATATGTGTGTGTATATAGGTATAGGCGAAGCGAGGGAGATGGGGAAAGCGCGCGAAAGCGGCCGATCGATAGGATGAAACGCGCGCGCGTTCTCGGGAAAATTCGGCGAGATATTCAGCCGAGCGCGCGTTATAAATGTCTGCGTGCGCGCTACATGGAGCGAGAGCGCGAAAAAAGCGAGAGCTCTATGGATGGATATAACCTGGCAGCGGTCCAGCCGTGCGCTCTCTCATCGACGACCTCCTCTCGATCCTTCCACCTTTATGCGCCTGTATGTGTGTGTGTATATGGAAATGGGTGTATGTATAGTTATGCGTCTGGTGTGTGTGTGTGTGTGTATGCAGAGAGCGCGCGCACGTGTACACTGGGATTTATTTTGGGTACATTATTTTCACTAGGGGGAAAGCGCGCCTCTGGTAATTAAAAAAGAGAAATAGATGGCAGAGAAGCGGGACTATATATACGTAAGAGGCAGCGAGCGCGCGCGGGAGAGAGAAAGGAGAGCGGCCGGCATAATATCGATCTGCCGCTATCTGCGTCTCGCTCGCAAGCTCGCGCTATACTCTTTTTTCTTTTTCGCTGCCGGCGTCTCTTTCACATTGCTTAAATTGCTTTTCCTCGATTTTCTATATTCCTCTCCCCTGCTATAAAAGTACAGCCGTGTTACGCTGAACACACTTTAAGATCCAGCATCAACATTCCGAGAGACGTCAAATAGGCCGATTCAATGGAAAGCGAATCGCGTACGTACATATGGAGCTTTCCAATTCATCAACCTAATAGCCATTACGCGAGCGCGCCTCTATATACGCACAACATCAATCGCCGGGGCAAAAGGACGCGCGCGAAAGAGAAACGCCGGGCGTCTCTCTCTCTTTCTCTATCCCGCAGCCACACACGTGCCCTTCTCCCTCTCTCTTTCTCTCCAAAACAAAGCGCCCCGCGACGTTAACCTTTTCACCCTTCGATCCCCGTGCGCACACCCCCTGCCTGCGCGGGGCTTGTTTTTGTTTCGCGCCGGCTACCCTCCCTCTCGCTTGCTCAACCTTTTTTTGCCCAAAAGTGCTCCCTTAATGTGTATATATGTGTGTATGTACACATGGAGCGTCCCTTAGAAAGTTGCGCGACGCCGGGCGCTCGCTGGCTTTCAAAGGTATATACCGGCAGGCGTCTCTCTCGCCCACGCGTAAACTTTCTCTCTACTTGTTCTCGAGTGTGTGTATGTATACGTAAGTACACACGCGTGTTCCACTATCAAAGCGGGTACTCCACTCCAAAATTTTGAAGATGTATAAAAACCGAGTAAAATACCGTTCGCGGTGATCGCAAACTTCAATAGAACGCTCGCTATTCTACAAAAATAATAAATAAAAATAACGTCATCATCGCTGTCCTCAATACATTCGCGCGCGAGCGCAATCGCACGCTTGTATTAGTCCATCTCGAACCTACACATGTATGTGTACACAAGCACGTACACACGCAACACACATAAGTGCCCCGCGCGCAAGGCAACACGAGAACGCGCTTCGCGGGAACGCTATGTTCGCTCGAGAGGGGAAAGGGGGAGAAGCGCCGAGAGGCGGCGCCACTGCGGGCGTCCTATCTTTATCTCTCTTTCTCCCGCGCTGCGTGTACAGCATATAACCCGCGCGAGCTGCTTTTTACTCCGATTCCCCGGCTCTGCGTATGTGTGTGTATATGGCTGGGTACGTGTGTTTGCAGTTTGTACACACGCGCGCGCAACGGTGTTGAAGCGGAGAGAAACGCGTCGGAGTGGGGGTAGGGGGGGGGGGCGAACACCGGCCGGAACGCGCGGGCAAGTTGCGCACGTTTTTTTTTCTCGTGCATACCGAAATTTTTCTGAGTGGATTACCGTTTACTTTTCTGCTTTTTGTTGATTTTTTTTTCTGTGAAGGTTGTATCGAAGGTGAGGCGAGGTAGACGTAGAGGGATTAGAATATTTGATATGATGATCTAAAAATATTGTATTGAAAAACGTTGTCCGGAAATTAAAGTTGTTTGAAGTAGTCAGATTAACTAAAATTCGATGTTGAATTATGGTTAGAATTCGTAATCGATAGGAGAATTAAAACGATAAAATAACCATTTATAAACTTATTTAATATCAGAATTTAATGTATACACTAATGACGTCAGCATTTAAATTTTAAATCCAAAAATTGATGATCGTCACCAAGGTACATTTTCCTCCATCAAATGGATAAATCGAAAGAATTATAAGCAGACTTGTACATTTTACCCTTGATACACATTTCGCAACACAATAAACGTATTCAGATAAACACGCGCTTAATACACTCACGTACTTCACCTTACATTGTGTTACACTGAATGCATTGAGCATATAAGTTTCGAATTTACATTCACACCGACTCGCACTTCTTTTAAATACGAGTACACACAAGCACATACATGCGTGCTCGTTACTAAAGGCACGCGTTGTGTGATTGCATAATCGAAGGGAAACGAAAATTTAATCTCCGTCCGCTATTTACTCAAGCGCGTTCTTCATTTTCGTTATTATGTGGACACAAGAATTGAATTTTTTTATTGATAATGCTTTGGTAGATTTTTTGAGTAATCTAAAAATAATTTTTGAGTCTGAATTTGAGCGGGAATTTTTTTTATGTATTTAACTTTTGCTGTTGGTTAGACTTTGCTCCAAAAAGACGAAACTTTGAAATGGATTTACATTATCAGCCCGTTATCATCGTTTTTATATTTACTTTTGCGTTTTTTCATTATTGTTTGTAAAAAGCAGATATTGTATCTATACACACGAATTTTTTACAGCTTTATATAGAATTCTGGACAATTAGAAAAGTTATTAATTATAAAAATCAATCAAATTGTCTAAAATAATCCGATTATTTTTTACTATGAATTATTTTTTGTTTATATCTGAACTACATAACGTTACAATAAAAGAAATTTTCAACAGTAAATAATTTTTGTAATTCAGCAATTTTTTTCAAGTGTTTAAAATATTCTAATAATACTCTTAAATTTAAAATTCTGAAATATTCAGCATTAAGATAAAACTTTCTCAATAAGTACAATTGAAGCAAAAAAATTTCATCAGTTTACAGACACACTTTTTGTTCTCTTCAACATACAAATGCGGGCGAATAAACTCTGTATTCTTCCCCTCCTACATTTTCGCAAGCACACTATTTTGTTCGTGCACGCGCGCAAAATTTAGATAAGTTGATTCCTTTAGAAAGATAAGATGTTAAACGATAGAACATTAATATCTAATCCGTAATAAATTTTCGTAAACTATTTATATTTCCGAAAAACTTGATTAAAAAAGGAAAGTAGTAAGTAAAGTAGCCAAAAAATGCATTACAAATACGAGTCACGAAGTAAGTAATTTAATTCCAAATGAGAACGCACTGAATTTAATTGACCGCACCGATGTGTTTTATCGATTTTCGACTGTGAATTTACGAAGCCGCGTGCCACTTGCCGATCAAAGCGAAAATGCTACTGATGTACCTTCTCGAGGGCAGCGAACGCTCGCAATTATTATTACACATGCACGCGATCAAAAACTCGAAACCGGTTTTCTTAATTAATTATCAGAATCATACAATTGCGAGAAACGAGCGACACTTTGATAGATTATTCAATTTTTAAGATGCCAATGATGATTCTATATATGTAAATTCAAACATTAAGCAAACACAAGACTTTTCTAATTTGAATATACCACACAAACGGCGACGCTATGCCCTTCAAATCGAAATTTACAATCTGCAAGTTATTCTTCTCGCTTTTCTTCCACGAAGTCATTCAAACTCTTGCGCGCATTCACGGCGAACGTCAACTTAAAAAAAAACTTACAAAATCATGAATTTAGAACAACAAAAGAACGCTTCCAACGCGCACGCGCGTGCCGAAGAAAAGAAACTTTCTTCAAACCCGTCGCTTTTTGTTCTCACGTTCTCGTTAAAAAAAAAAAAACGAAGCACACTCGCCAATGAAAATAAAACGAAGCAAGTCGCAAGGAAATCTTAGCCTCGCGAAAAAGAAACGCTCCGTCCGCGCATATACAGAGCCAGGCATAAACGCGGCGAGAGAAGCGGCGTCTCAGCGAAATACAATCACGGCTATTTTAATGTCGAGCGCGCGACTTCTCTCCTCTCGTGTCGGCCTTTCTTCCGGTCAATTTGAGAATGCAGGCCGGCGTTCCGATTTCCTCCGCGCGATTTCAGAAAACCAAGCGAGCTATTTCAGAAAGGAAGCTTTTTCAGAGCCCGCGAAAACGATTATTCGACAGGATAGCTTGGAAACTGTCGATACACAATGTAGCTATTGAACTCTTTAATTTTTTATCTCGACGCCGCAAGCGCGCGCGCGTCTCCTTTCATTTGCGACGAAAAGGCGTGAAGCCCAATAACGCGAGACGTTATCGATTCAGTCTGTCTCTCTCGTTCTTTGCTAGATGTATGCCTCATCGCGCCTCCCTTTTTTTCCTCTCTCTTTTTCTCCCATCCTCCGTGTAGTCGCTCGATAAGTCGATATACGGGGGCAGACCACTGGCAATTGCAGTTTATCAGCTCGAATTTCAAAGCGCTCGGACGTCTCTTTTTTAAGCGTAATAACGCCGCCCCTGCAAGCTTTGCGGTGCACGTTATAGGGGAGAAAATTTAAAACGAGTTGTGGAGTTTCTATTTAGAATCTGCGGTGGATAGCGCAATGAAAATACAAAGCTTTGAAACATTTTTCCTTCCACCCCCAATCCCGCTCAGTATTTTCCGCGAAAATCCACCACTTCTAAACGAGAAAAAGAAACACAGCAGCTGACGGTAAAAAAAAACTCTGGGAATTTCAAAAGCCGACTAAAGCGCGATCGCGTTACGAGGTGTGGAATTGGTCAGGCTTCCCCCGTGAAACTATCCGTCCACGGCACTTGCGCTGCCGATCGATGTTTATCGTGTCAACTGCAAATATAGAACGTGCATTAAACGCGCCGAGAGGGAGGCAAAAGCGAGAGCCAGAGAAATTAGCACGGAGGCTGCGCTGCTTTTCGGGGTCGCGCGCGCTCGAGCCGAGTCTAGACTCCTTCCGCGAAATCAATTTGCCAGCGGCTTATTCATTTGCCGGCGTGTACCGTAACGCGAGATCATTTGAAGAATAATGAGATTTGGATGGGCTATTAAGAATAGCAAAGAGAGAGAAGCGCAGTTGGGAAAGTAATTGCTGGGACAAATGACGTTTAAGAGCGTTGGGATGATAGCTACTCGATAATTACGGGATTTATGGAATAATGAAAAGAAAGGCTTGCGTCTAATTAGTTGTTTATTAAGAGAAAGAAAAATATTTTTAAATTAAATTAGAAATTTGACTAACTTTGAAATTTCTTTCCAGGGAAACCAAAATCGCCAGCACCCCCGAGAAGAAGGTAGTCGAGGAGGAGAAGAAGGAGGTAGCGGCCAAGGAGACGCCGACGAAGGACAAAGTCGAGGAAGTCGACGAGGACTCAAAGGCCTCAGAGAACGGTGACGCCAAGGAGGCTAAAGAGAACGGCTCCAGCGAGGAGAAGGAGACGGACGAGAAGGAAGTCGAGTCCACCAATGGTGACTCCACAGGTAACCATCCTTTTATACTATTTTAATTTCTTTTTAGTTGGATTTTAAATGTCCAGCTTAAATGTTTTATTAAACGATGGTTAGAGATACTGTATAATTAATAAAGTTAACATTGCTAATTATTGCTTGTTTATATATTCGGAAAAATCTAGCAAAATTTATAAATTTTTATACTAAATTGAATTATTGTTTTGTTTTTACAGACGCACCGTCGGAAACCTGCTGTGTAAAGAGGAAATCGACGGGCGCGGATGTGACCGACGACGCGGCGAAGGACGTCGTCTCGCCAAAGAAGGCAAAAATTGACGAGAAGCCGGCGGCGGCGGTAGTCGAGACGGAGACCAACGGCGACGCATAATTTTCTTGCGCGATTCTTTTAGACCTAACCTCCTCCTTAGACACAGATTTTCACACCGTCTGAAAACAAAACAACAAAACAAAGAATTTTTTGAATGAAAAAAAAAATGTAAAACGTACGGATATATTATATATATATTAAATGAAAAATATGAATGAACAGATCTAGAAAACAAAAACAGAGACACCTGGCAATGATTAATGCGATGTTCGAATTTCACCGTTAGAGCCACCACCAGTAACACACGTACACATAAACACGTAATCACATCTCTGCATAATAAATAGAAGTAATAATGTTATATTGTAATAGAGAACTACGTGCGTAACGACCATGCGAGAGAAAAAGAGATATAGTTGAAACTTTAATGTTTTATGTATCGTTTCCTCGTGTAAGACTGGGAAAACGTTTGGAACGTCAATGGTGTTGTTTTAACACGGCTGTAAAATGCGTGCAAGAGAATATATAGTGTAACATGCCGTTGAAGGTCCTTCGCCTGTACCAGCATAGCGTCACCGCATCACATTCGCGGGATAAATCGACTTCGCCGCCGAAATCATTTTGCCGAAGAAGTATATAACGTAGATTTACAAAGGAAGTAACTATTCTAATACACAACACACCCTGTAAAACACATACTTGAATGTAACTTGTAATATTTTATTTTATTTGTATTCATTTTTCGAATCATAAGGACACTTTATATGTGCGTATGTTGTGAACGTTCAAAAATATGGACTCGAGAGCGAGTCAAATCGACGAGAAAAAAGCTCTCGAAAGACTTAAAATAATTATATAATTACATAATGTTTTTCCTATACTTCTTTAGTTTTCGTTTCTCTTTAATTTTTTTTTTTTTTCTTATTAAGTGGCGTGTAATCGTCGCTCGACATGTCAATCAGTGAGACCAAGAGTTTTTATTTTCTTTAAGTCGCTTTATATTATGAGATATACATTCCACCCGATATATTGTGAATCTGGTTTAAAAAGAAAATGTACGAGAGGCTTTGAAAACTGCATACGGAAATTATTTTAAATATTTTCGATCTACTTTTGAATAAAACAAAGGTGGTGCGTAACATCGTTTGCAATCGCTATAACTGTAGAGGTGTAAAATCTGTACGTTATAATGTATAATGTGAAATATGGCAATGCGAAGTCTCTTGTTCAATAGATAAAAAAAAGTAAGAAACATGTACAGCGGCGATTTAAAAAATAATGATAAATAATAAATGATTATCAAACAAACAAAATGACAGCACTGAACTTTGTGATTTTTTTATTTATATGCTGTATTATTCTTTTATCTAAATGGTGAAGGACTTGCAATATTTTTACTTTTTGTTTCTTTTTAAAAGCAAAGACCTACAATAAGACAATAACTGACGATACTATGACAAAAGATTTTGAAATTTAAATATTGTTTTGTTCAGTTATATACTGGAAAGTTTGCATTTACGTGATATATCTATTGACGAATCGATATAACTAAAACAGTTTATGTTACGACATTAATGATGATTGCAGTAAAGATTAATACTGTAAAGATTATGAAGAAAATAATGCGACTAATGAAGTTTATCCAAATATTAAGAGTAAAATTAAAGACAATGAAAAAAATGAAAGAACTATTATAGCTTAAGACAATGTGAAACGTTTTATGGACTGGTTGAATCGGTGTCAACTGATTCTTTGTAGCAAAAACCGAATTGCACCTAATAAATTTGTACTGCCACACTATTCAAAATACAGACTGACTGTTCGTTCATGCGTTTTAATGACTTGAAGACAAAAAATTATTTTCGTCAGTACAAGTATGATATAGAGAACCAATGAAACAAATCTAAACGAACAATGGTCTATGAAAAGAAAATATCTGACAACTACTTCCTTGAGTGCAAAGAACAACTAATAAGAAATAAAGATCTTAACATTTAACAGTTAAATGTTAACCATTGACTAACAAAAAATGTTCGTGTAACTGAGTAATATAAATATATATATACATATATATATTGTGTAATTCGATGTGTTCGCTACGCAGTTTAAGAAAAAATAAAACTGATTCACCAAACTGTCAAAGTCGTTTTATTGTTTAGAAATTCTCTTACAAAATACGATTAAGTTATATTTTTGTGTAATAAATATTAAAATTGTAGTACTCTAAAAATAAATATTGTAAAGACAAAAATTTTGAAATCTCAAATTTCTAAATAAATTTATAAAAATTCATTAACCAGTAATGCGTAGCATAAATTTGAAATTCAGATTTATTTGTATAGGTACGTATACTATATGTTCAGATAAAGCTGTAAATTCAGAATCATGAACGTTGGATTTTATTAAACTGTATTGTGTTTTATAAAAAAAAATTTTCTTAATGTTTTATATATAAAGACATACCTAGTAAACTTTTTTTTAAAAGCACTGTGACTGATAACGAAAAAATAAGTTTAAATCTGTTTAGTTTACCGCCACAGATGTGACTAATGGTCGTCTCAAAGTCAAACGAGAGCCTAAAATATCTGCAAACACTAAAAGCTCATT
Source organism: Eupelmus urozonus (assembly GCA_900480035.1). Taxonomy (NCBI): domain Eukaryota; kingdom Metazoa; phylum Arthropoda; class Insecta; order Hymenoptera; family Eupelmidae; genus Eupelmus; species Eupelmus urozonus. The sequence goes on along the minus strand of UELX01000204.1, from coordinate 63,723 downwards.
AGCTAAATTGTTATTAAAAAATCACAATACATTTTTTCTGCTATCGTCTTAAATCTGTCGAAAAGCATTCAAAATTTCAAAGCAAATAATTATTATATTATATCTTCTTAAAAAATCAGAAATCCACTTTGACTAGCGTATACCACTTCCTGTCAATTTAAAGCTTCATTCGCAACGACTAGAATACGCGATCACTCGTTTTACGCTTGTCCAAGCTTTTGATTGGATCGAGTCTCGGGAGCTGATATCTGAAGTTCGAAATTCAAAATCGAGGGAGTCCCCTGGCGAAGTTCTTCGAGAGAAGAGAGCTGATACATCGCAGCTGCTGTCTAGATCCGCCAGAACAGCGTAGAAGCTCGACGAAGTTACATCTTTTGTCGTTTTATAGTTTATACGGTTTTTTATTTTTTACGTTTCAATTATCATGATGAGAAGTAGCTGCTTATTACTGGTGATTTTCGGGATTTTCGTTTGGCTTGCAGAATGCCAAATAGAGTGAGTATAATAAATGCAAATTAATTATATTTTAGAAAACTTTTTATTACCAATTTTCTGCAATGTTTAATGCATCTTTGTTAAAAAAAAATGCCTGCGTAAGTACACCTTCTTAAATATCATTACAGATTTGACATATACAAAGCTGATCCTCCAGCGCACTATCTAAGGAGCAAGAGACACATATTCGATTCACTGGCCAAACCCAAACCAACCCCTAATCCCTGGACGAACGATTCAATAGTGTTATACAAGTTTTTAAACGTAATTTTTAAATTAATTAATATATAAACGGCTGTCGTCGGTACGCTTTCGTTTTTTAACAGAAATCTAAAACGATGTATATTGCTTATATATAGGGTGAATATTACGGCGAGATCGGTGTGGGTTCACCAGCTAAAACTTTCAAGGTCATATTCGCCACTACCTGGGCGGACACTTACCTGCCTTCGTCGCACTGTCCCTGGACTGAAATCGTATGCAGTAAGTATTTTTTGCGATAAATAAAATAAAATCTTTGTTAACCCTTTCAGAACTGAATTATTTTTCTATTTTTCGCTATAATTTTTTTTTTCCAAAATAACACAGTAATGAAAAAATTCAAACTTCATATAATTTTTTATAATAGACATTGCATCTACTCAAATAATCCAACAACTTTTAAATCATTTTAATAGATTAACAAAATTTTGAGGATATTTAAAAGTGATGTAGATTGAAATGTCTATGTACATTGGGTCTGAAAGGTTAATACTACATCTAAGCGGATTTTAGAAAATTTCCTGAACTCGAGTCTTTTTTCTGCAAGCGATTATTATATTGTAAATCTTTTAATACAGAACTGCATACGCAATATGATAGCTCAAAATCATCATCGTACATACCGAACGGCCGGTTGATCAATTTAACAAACAGCGAGTTGTCATTGGTAGGCCTTTTGTCAACCGATACTTTTCACGTAAGTATAAAACTATTATTTGCGCGTATTGCCTATACTATATCTCAATTATAATATACCGATCGAAAAAAAATTACTTTGGAGTATGTTAGAAAACTAGCCTAATTAATTTAAAACGAAAAAAACGTGTGTAAAAATTTTTCAGCTGCCGCACGTCCAAGTATCCAACCAAACTTTCCTGGAGGCGACGCATATATCGCTGGATCCATTCCTGCAGTATAGGGCAGACGGCATTGTTGGTTTGGCCTTCCGGGAGCAGTCAGGATGGGAAAACGTTACGCCCTTTTTCTACAACATGATGTACCAAAACGTTATTAAGGAGCACGTCTTCACTTTCTACATGAATAGGTGATAAAATTTATCTATTTTCCGATAAAAAGGTTGGCAAGTACATTTTTCGCGAGTATTTTTGGTATTTGCTTATAAAACTTTTTCTGCATTTATATTTTATCGTTTCTAAAAATGAAAAGAAATATCCTTTGATAAGACATCCGCATTCAATGAGTCAGTGATATTTGCAAATATACAAGATCCCTTTACAGCTGATGATGCAATCTTTCAAAGTATAACGTGCAAAAAATAATAAGAGATACAGCACTGCAATGGTCAAAAAATCTTATTCATCCCATTTTATTTCTAACTAATTTTCAGAGATGAAACAACCGGAAAAGCAGGAAAAGTAATTCTCGGCGGTAGGCAAAGATCGCATGTCTTACTTAATACGACTACGACGATCAATACAATCGGAAAGCAATTCTGGCAGATTGAAATGGACAGGTTTGATATAAATCTATCAAATACTAATCATTTACATATGAATTAAACACCGATGTTTTCCTTGTAACAGTGTATATGCCATGAAAAACAAAACGATGTATCCAATCTGCGAAAAATGCATTGCCATCTTCGATTCGAGTTCTAATACCATTACCGGACCGCCCAATGACATAATAAAACTTAACTACATGCTCAATGCTGTGTACCTTACAGGACTCAACAGATATACGGTAAAATAATCAGAATAAAAAAATCATTATTTAAAAAGAAACTATGAAAGTTTATAATTCGTTACAGAAAAACAAAGTCGTTAAAAATTATATTAAATTATCAGCATGAACTATAATATATATTTTAAATATCTATTTATAGGTGAACTGCCGTGATTACGCCAAGCTACCGCAGGTCCACTTCGTCCTCAACGGCAACGAATACGTTATCCAGTCAAAATATTACGTGCAGCGCGTAAGTATAAATATACAGTCGTCGAAATTCCACGAAAGCTTTTTATCTAAATTATACCACACGCTAATAATTACGCATGCACTGATCAAATCAAACGTTTCAGCTTACCCTGGGTAACATCGAGGCTTGCTTGAGCCCCTTTGTTGCTAATTCCAACGCGAGCGCTACATACTGGGAGCTCGGAGGTGCCTTCATGATGGAATTCTATACCGAGTTCGATATGGACAATCGCAACATTTACATTGGCCAAACTATATTTTGAGAATTTTTTGAAATTTTTTCTTACGATTAAGCATGTTGATTTTTTAGATTCGACAAATTTGAATCTCACGAGAGGAAATAAGCACTGACATTTACTACTTAATTATGCATGCATTTAAAAATGAATGCATTTATTTTTTTATATTACTGAAATTTACATGCTAAAATAAGTTAAGATGCCTTTAATTTTTTAAAGATAATTTTTTATTTTAATTATAAAATTTAAATTTCTACTTTAAATACAATTAAACTCCGTTAACGCAACTAAAATTGCATATTATCCAAGAACAAAGCATTTATATTATATGATAAGCAATGTGGTGCCATATATACTTTATTTTCGTTTCTATCTTAAGCTAATCTTAACGTAGCCTTTACTTATTATGTGATTTAAAGTGAGATTAAGTTTGTTACTTATATCAAAGAATAATTTTTGTAAGTACTTAAGTACTGTTACATTTTTATATTTACATTATATAACAAATAAAGCAACCAAAAACAAAAAAACTGTTTTCTTACAAAAACTCTTCTTACTAAACATGATTAATGCTTCAATTACGAAAAAAATATAATCAAATAAAAAAATTTGAAAATACAAGAAACTCAGTTCAAATTTTTACCGCGCATTTTAACCTCGTAAAACCGCTCTCAGCGACACTTAAAAACCGCGGCGCTAGCCAGCAACACTGCTCCGGGTTGTCTGCGTCACTTCGATCACGCGACAGCTATATATATACAAAAACATCAACAGAACCTGCTCTTCTTGGGGACACAATTCCGCAGAGCGGCTCCCTTATTCAATTCATCCTCGAGCGTCGTTCAGCTAGCAACTCACCGACAGCGATTCAAATTTTTATTTTACCAGAGAAGAAAAAGTCGGCAACATGCTGCGATTCGTCTTTTGGGCGAGTTTCTGCCTCGTCCTGGTTAACGCCGACATAATTAGGTAAGAGTATTATTGTTTTTACATTTTCGATTATTTTTCACCTTGTTCGAGCTTCAAAATACGCATCGTCATATTCGGTTCCTTTGTGCGCGTTGGTATAGCTTGGGCGATTAAATAGCTTTGCTTTTAATTTTGATTTTGTTTATGCGTGAAATTATTCACTCTAAATGAATGGAGAACAGACTTGTGCGTGATTAAACGTTTTGGAGTAATTAATATATAACATTGAAATATAACATTGTAAGTTTTATAATGCAATTCGTTTGAATAAATATTGAGACACTAATTATTTTTCTACTGTAAATTCTGGTATTCCAATTACTTTTTCCGTTACATCTACCTTCTCTTACAAACATAAACTCGAGAACTTGCTGACATAGGAATTTAAAATGGCTTCTAAGCATTTCAAAGGAACTTAATTTAATGATTTTTTAAAAATTGTACATAGAATTCGTACAATTTGTAGAATTATAAGTACATTTAAGCATGTCTACATAGAAATAAAATAATAATAAAGTTAAAACATATTTGAAATAAATGTTTTCATGTTTTAAATTTTACAGGCAAATAATATTTACTCAATAATATGAAACTATATCTTTATGAACTTTGACCTTTGTGTGGGATAAGAAATAACTAAGCCAACAAATATGACACCAACTGATATGGTGCTCTGTTGTATTATTTTTCCTTATATTTACATTATTATATGTTATGACTCAGGCTACATAAACCAAAATGAGTCACCTTTGTCATAATTCTTTTGAAATGAACTATACAGACAATAAATTTTAAATCTTTCAGTTTTTATTTAATATAAATCTCTTAGAGTATTCATGGATTTCTTTAAAATGGAATTTATTAATTTTTATTTTTTATATCAAAATTTTGTAATTTTTCTCTGCTCTATAATTGATCAAATAATCTCTTTATGTAAAATCATCTTAATTATCATTAAATTATTTATTTACAGAATACCTTTATATCGTACACAAAGTGCTAGAAGGAAATTGCAGGAGGTAGGAACAGAGCTTCATCAAGTAAAACTACGTTATGGCAGTGATCCAATACCAGAGCCACTATCTAATTATTTGGATGCTCAATACTATGGAGAAATTGGTATTGGCTCACCTGTACAAAAATTCACTGTTGTCTTTGATACAGGATCTTCAAACCTTTGGGTTCCATCTAAGAAATGCCATATGACGAATATTGCCTGTCGTTAGTATTTATAGTATTTGACATTTCTATTGTACATATTAATAATTAATTTAATAGAAAATAAATATTTGTTTTATTTTCATAGTATTGCACCGCAAGTATGATAGCAGAAAATCAGGCTCTTACAAAGCTAATGGAACTGAATTTGCCATTCGATATGGTTCTGGAAGTTTATCAGGATTTTTATCTACTGACTCTGTTGAAGTAGGTTTCTATTTAAAAATTATCATTAATAATATAATAATAAATAAATCTAAAAATTCAAAATGTATTAAAATAAAAATTTATCCATAGATTGCTAATGTTGAAGTCAAAGATGTAACATTTGCTGAAGCCATGAGTGAGCCTGGATTAGCTTTTGTAGCAGCTAAATTTGATGGTATCATGGGAATGGCATATGACAAAATAGCTGTAGATGGTGTTACTCCTGTATTCTACAACATGGTCAAACAAGGCATTGTACCTCAGCCTATTTTCAGTTTTTATTTAAACAGGTAGATAATTTATCCAATTTAAGCTAGCTATCTTACAAAATTTTTTATTTACTTTTTATATTCATAATTTTATTTTTCTTATTAGAGATCCAAATGCGAAAATTGGAGGTGAAATGCTTTTGGGTGGTTCTGATCCTAATCATTATACCGGTGATTTCACTTATGTTCCTGTCACACGTAAAGCCTACTGGCAATTCAAAATGGACAAGTAATGTTAACATTAACATTAAAAATTAATCAATAATATATGTATTTTATGTTTTTTATTTACTGATTCAACTTAATCTTTTTTTTTAGAATCCAAATCGGCGATAAAGCATTCTGTGAAAATGGTTGCGAAGCTATTGCTGACACAGGAACTTCTCTTATTGCTGGACCAGTTGATGAAATTGCAGGAATAAATAAAAAAATAGGTGCTACTCCAATCCTGGCTGGTGAAGCAATGGTATATTGAATACAACGATATTACTTTAATCAACGCTCACTGTTTTATTAAATAAAATGTATCTTTCATTTTAAAGGTCAGCTGTGACGCTATTCCTAATCTGCCTACAATTGACTTCGTGTTTGGTGGAAAATCATTCTCTTTGAAGGGAGAGGATTATGTTCTTAAGGTAATTTGAATAATTAATAATGTTTGTATTTAGAAAACTTTATTTTCATTCTAAAATGAGTAAAATTAAGCTACAAATATTCAATAAAAATTAATTTTAGAAACATTGTAATTTTTAATTAATAATTTTTATTATTAATAATAAACTTTGACTTGCTATACTTCCTGTTTTAGGTCTCACAGTTTGGAAAGACTATTTGTTTAAGTGGTTTTATGGGTATTGATATTCCACCACCCAATGGTCCACTATGGATTCTGGGCGACGTCTTCATTGGCCGTTTCTACACTGAGTTCGACATGGGCAATGATCGTGTTGGATTTGCGGACGCCAAATAAATTAAGATGAATCATCTTTTTTTTTACATTTTGATTACTTACTCATAATTTAAAAAATTTTTCAAGACTTATATTGTTACTGTTAAATTGTAGAAATTAATACTATAAAAAAATCTGTGATCAAACAAGTGAACAATGTATAAATGTAATAAAAATTGTATATCTTAAATAACATAATAATTCACTTTAAAGAAATAAATATACAATTTTTTCTTTTAAATTTGTTATTCGTTATTTAATATTTGTATAAAAATCTTTTAGAAATAAGAAAAATGATTAATAACTTTTAAAATATGAAATTCAAAACAATCTTAGCAATTAATTTTTGACTATTTAAATTTATTGTTTATAATTGTAGTTTTATAAAATAATTTTCTATATACTATAAAATAAAAATAAATAGATAAAGAAATGCATGCAATAATAAAAACTATAAGCTCGTTTTTGAGGAACAAAGTACACTAACACACCATAATTATATTTGTGAATTAATTTATTTGAAGTATTTCTTTTACACAGATAAACGTCGTTTATCATTAGTTTTGTCGCTTTTGCGGTATAAAAACAGAAAAAAAATCGTGATCACTTTACCACCGACTATTCGATGTCACATCGTCTCACTTAACTATACAACAATTTCTTCAATATTGGAAAAATCACGATCGAAGGTTTTATATTATTATTAATAATATAATGATGCTACGGTTTTGTCTGTTTATTTATACGTTCAAACGTCGACACGTAACCGCTTTTTCTTACATTTTTTGTCTATATTTCAATTAAGTTACATAACTACAAAAAAAGATCATGTTTATCCACAATGCACTCGATTTTTGGGACACTCGCAAATAAGAAAACGATTGCAACCCAAAATATTTTTCTTGTATAATTTTTTTGTCTTTTTTGTCTTTAATCTTATAATTATACTTAAACCTTATCATTTAATTACATATTTCTCCTATACTTAATCTTAATTACAATAGTTCTCTAAACGAATAAAATTAACGAGTTACTGTTAATTCATTGTAATATTTCGCTCAATTGTCCACAAGCTAGCACTTAGATAAATAAAAATATTGCGCTTATATTCACTTTAAGTATGTACATACAATACACATTGTTCAGCCGATGTCTCACTTAACAATCTGCTCTTTCGCTCTCTTTTACTTTTTTTTTTTTTTTTTTTGTTAATTTTCACTTTTCTCCTCTTGCAAGAACACTTAAAAAACGACAATCACTTACCACGCACGCGCACACAGCGTGCAATTTTATTTTGGGCATGATTCAACATCTATAATTGCTCTAACGACGTGAGAGTACTCGACGGTGTTCCAGATTTTTACTCTTCGTACAATCAACTCCATAAAGTTTTCCTAAGCAGATAAAAGACAAAAATTTTTCTATTGTATAAAATTTTTGGTACGAATAATTCGTACCATTATACATAATAATAAAACAAAAACTAAAAGTATGTGATTGCATGTCAAGCTATTGTCTTTTGAATTGTAAGTTACAATTTTTCAATATTGTGCAATATTTGATTTAGAATCTATTATTTATAGCCTTTTAAAATAATAAAATGTAACTTACGCTGGTTTCTTCACTGAGTTAGCTGGCGCTGAATTTCCAAAAGCCTTCTTCCTTGATCGAACCTTCTTCACGTATGCTTCGATAAGGGCAGCGATTTTCTTCGGGTTGATTTCACCAGACTTGTTATGACATATCTAGAAAAAGAAAAAAAAAATAACGTGACGAGGTCGGCAATATTATTCATTTATAGAATAAAATACGTTTTTAATCTTTAATTAATTATTTTAATGAAAAAATGGAAATTTTCAAAATTTAATGAGGATAAAATGTAATTTTAGAGTAAAAAATTACAATTAAAAGTAAAAAATGTATTATGTTTTATAAGGAATAAATGGTCAAATATTTTAAAGTAAGGAAAACATTTGTTATAAATTAAGATATACTAATTTTAAGTAAAAAATAATTTTTCATTTAAGTTTAATGAATAATAGATGCTAAATATACCTTTGGAACAGCCTTTCGCATGATATCCTTGTACTCTTCTTTTGTTACGTGTTTTTTAGTGTAATGCGGCTTTAATACTAGTTTAACTTCTTCGACAACTCTTTCTTGTCGATTGAGTTTCTTCAAAAACTAAAAAATCAGAAACGTAGAAGTTATTGAAATTATTACATTGCTGCATGATTATGAGGATAGTAACGAAATCGATAGATTACCTTATCTTTAACTTGCATTTCCACAGCAGAACTAGGAAGATCGTCCAATATTTGAAGTTGATTCTCATCCATACGCACGCCAATTTTGGAATGAGTGCCTAAAAAAATAAAATCAATCGAATATAGCTTAAAGTAAACTTTATACATTTAAACTTTATGCGCACCTTGGGAGGCAAAATATTGGCAAATCTACATGAGCAGAAAGTCAGAATAACAAACACGTGATATGAGCACGTTTAACTCCTATGGTGCGCATATTATTTTTTACTATTCCTCGGTCGATAATACCATTTTTTTCTTTTAGAGTCGGATGAAAAAATGGCCTTTTGGCCAAGGTTTAGTGAAAATAAAGTACATTAAGAACAGTGCGGAGCGAGTTATGAAAATAGACAAGTTGACACACTCTTAATAACTTATTGTAAATATTATAAATAAATTAACTTTTATGTTTACCAACATTTACTTTTTACTTTTTCTGAAAAATAGAAAACAAATAATAAAAGTATATTTACAATAAATTATTAAAATTGTACCAACTTATCTATTTACACGAATTGCTCCGTACTTTCCTAAACAGAATACTTTTTACCGATTCCGATGATATTTAAGACTATTTTTATATAAAATGTTGTACAAAAAAGTACAAAAAAAGAACGAAAAAAATTTTTACGACTTTTTGTGCTTTACTATGAAAGTATATTTACATATTTTAAATAATTAATATATTACCTTCAAAATATTAGCAATTCTTTTCATGTGTATATAATATATGTATGATTACAGAAGCGGTATTCATGTATAAAAAAATGTTAATATTTGTTTCAGCATTTTTTGAAGCAATATTTTATATAGAAATTATGATTAAAATATTTTATACGCGATAATGCAAACTACAGAAAAAACTTTTTTTAGCAATTATTTGTCATATTATTTCTTTCACTTTGTTATAATACAAAGTGTGAAAATGTAATACAAGTGTAAAAGTTATTCACGTAATAAAAATTTACTTCAATTTATATTCTAAATATAGACTACAAAACTAGTAAAAGTTAGTGTTATAAAAAAAACATATAATATATAAAATTTGTATATAATAGAACAAAGAGTAATATTTTTTTATCATTGTTTTGATTACAGTGTGACAAATACTTCATAATATCATTAAAATACATATTATGTGATACGTAAATTCCCTGGTAGAAGCTTAACGGTAATCTAGCTAATTTATCGTTAATTCTGATAAATTGACAGTAAATTAGCTAATTTAGCGTTAAGGATCTACCAGGGTTTTTCATTTGTTAAAAATAAAGTTGTTAATTATAGATTTATAAATTCATAAAATCTTTTTACAATTTATGATAAGTCTTACACTTATACTAATAAACTTACCACACAAAAGACTATCAATTTAAAAAGTGACCAAGCCCAATTATGTTCTTTCAAAACACATTTCTCCAACAATCATAAAAATACGTCCACTTCATTAAACAATAATCAAGACAATTACCCTTTTTCCTCTTGTCCTTCTCGTTCTTCTTCTGCATGCGAGCCTTCGAACTCTTGTGGACAATCGGCGAGGCATCGAAGAGCGCATCAAACGCGTCCTTCTTCTCCTGATTCTTGCGTATCTTCGTGGACAGTGCCATGTTCGGCGAGCTGTTGAAGACGTTGGCAGGACTCGGCGGATCGAAGAGGCCGTCGCTGAGGCTGGAGCCAGGCGAGTACGGCGACGACATGTCGATGTTGTCGTTGCTTATCTCGATGTTGGCGTCGCTGCCGTTTTGGCCCAGCATCGACATGTTGTTCTTCGAGGCCTGCTGCTTCATCGGGATTGTGCGCATGGGCATCGGCTTGGGCATCGAGTTGGCGAAGATGTTGGGCAGAGTCGGCCTTGGCTGCTGTGGCACCTGCTGCTGCTTGATTTGCGTGTTTTGGATTAGCTTGTTGGTCTGAAATGTTTTCTGGGCAAAATAACGCGCGCGCGTACCGTTTTGCTACTCGAAGGCCCGAATTTACGTTTAGTTTTATTTTTCGTTATATTTTAATGTTTCGAATCGATATTAAAACGGATATTTATTGTAGTTTGGCTGCCGGTTGGAAAGGAAATTTTTGACAATTTTTGTAAAATGAAAATTAATTTTATTCTGCTTGTGAGATCACTAATTTTACTTTAAATTAATAAAATAGATCTTGTTTATTTAAAATAAAGTATTTGAGTTAAACGATTTATCATAATTTTTAATTTTAAAGAAATGAAATGGAATCAACGATTCTTATAACTAAGTAAATAAACACGAAATTTAAAAAAATTAGGCGATAAATCAAAAAATAAAAATATATCACATTAAAAAAATTTACTGAAATCGAATAAATTTTTATTTGGACAGTAATTATTTAAATAAGATAATATATAAATTAGTTAAAAAAAACTTATTTCAAATAAATATTTAAGTTTAATAACATTAGTTTGAATTAAATAGCTATTTACTATGCATTATCCAAATGAAAATTTAGTTGTTTTTAGTAAATTCTTTTTAAATAAAATATAAAATTTTTATAAGTCAATAAAACATAATAAATAAAAAATTAAAAAATAATACATGTAATTTTTTCTAGTTAAATAAGAAAGTAAATAAATCAATAAATAAAAAAAAAATAAATATCCTGCAATAATTAAATGAAGACAATTGCGTGAAATATAAAATAATAAAATAACAAAGTAGCACAAAGAAAATAAACAAAAATTGAAACTTTACTCTATTTCAATTTTCGCCACCAATCAATCATCATAATCAAATGAATACTCACAGTCAACAGATTCCTGGGAACCACAAGCTGGGTGGCGTTGAAGATGCTACTCCTCTGCACCGCGGCCGCAACGGTAGCCAAGACAGGATTAATTGCAGGGAAAGGATTGACCTGAGGCACCGTCGTCTGTTGCTGTTGCTGCTGCTGTTGCTGAGCAGTCGTGGTAGCAGTAGAGCTCTGCTGGGCCGCCGCCGAGGCAGCCACAGGGCTGTCACCCTCTTGGGCCTCGGACTGCAAGTCATTCAGCGGCGGAGTATTGCTAGCGTTAGGCGAGGGCCTCTTGATTGTCACCATCGAGATGATCTTGGGCTTGTCCGCTGCCGGCTTGGCCTCCTGCTGGTCGGCTTGCGAGCCCGTCTCCGAGGCTAGAGGAGGCTCGTCCTCGCCCGGTTCGAACGGCGAATCTCCGCCCTGCTCGAGCATCTGCGCTTTGTTGTCCTCTTGGCTGTTGGGCTCGGGCGTCGGCGACCTCGATTTGGTCGGGTCGAACGGATCGTAGGCGTCCGGCGAGGTTGGCGGCGAGGTCGGTGGTTCCGGTGGCGTGTTCGGTCCTACTTTCATCCTGGACTCGAGCTCTTCCTGGGCTCGTAGCTCGAGCTCCTCCTCGACCTGCTCGTCCATGAGTTCCTCCATCTCGGCTGTGTGATTATGGTTCATGCTCATCTCCTCTTCCATCTCCTCTTCCTCCTCTTCGAGCAATGGGTTCATCAGCGAGGGCCTCAGATTGTTCTGCTTGTTGGTGATCGAGAATTTGACTTGGGGCTCGGGCGGCGTCTTCGGGCCTTGGAGGAACTGTGGATCAGGCCGTGCGGGAGTATGCGACTCCTGGGGCTGCTCGGGCGTACCCATCTCGTCGATCTCATCGTTCGCCTGTGCCTGTTTGTCGTCGTCGTCACTTAGCACAATAACGTCCCTCGGCGAGGGTGTCTGCTCGCGGAACGGCGACTGGTCGAGGTCGATCACGGCCATAGGCTTCTTGCTCGCCGCTATTTCCGCCGCCTTGGACTTCTTCTTCTCCTTCTTCTTCACCGGCTTGGCCGGCGATTTTTCCCTCTTGTCCTTGGCCTTGTCCTTCTTCGACTTCTTGGCAGGTATGAGCTGCACCGTCGAGGGCGACTCGAGGCTCAGGGGCTCCCTACGCCTGCGCTTGACCGGCGGCAGAAGCGGTATCGTCTCGGGTAGCTCGGGTAGGCCTGTAGTCGGCTGCGCCTCGTTGTCTTTATTAAAGCAAACGCTCACGAGGATATTGTCCCCACTGGCGAATACCTCCTTCGACGGTGGCGGGCTCCTCGCCTTCTTGTTCTTGCGTTTCTTCTCGGCTTCCTTGACCTTGCGGTTCTCCTTGCGCTTCTCCTTCTTCTTCTTCTTTATGGCCTCCTTGTTCGTGAGTATCACCTTGAGATTCTTCGGTGGCACGTTGACCGAGTTGAGCAGCGTCATCGGCGGTGGCGACCAGTTCCTGGCGATGTTCTCCTGGCGCACGATCGGCGGCGTCTTGGAACGCGAGCGCGACCACGAGGGCGTCCACTGTCCAGCCCAGCTCGGCTCCCTGAAGTTCCTCTCCACCACCTTGTCGGCCAGCGCCAGCTGGTGGTGCTCCCAGTTGCGCCTGTCGAGCGAGCGCGATCTCGATCTCGAGGCTGCCTTGCTGCGCTTCGAGTGCTTCTTGTCGCGCTTCTTCACGCTCTTGGAGCGCGATCGCTTGCGCAGCCTCGTCCTCGACGGCGAGCGTACCTTCTTCTTCTCTTTCCTACGCGAACGCGAGTGAGAGCGTGACCTAGATCTCGACCTTGACCTTGACTTCTGGCGCTTCTTCGACATGTCGCGGCGGGACTTGCGCCTCGGCGGGCTCAGCGAGGCTCTCTCCCGCCTGCGGCCTCTAGGAGTGATACTGCGACTGCGACTCCTGCCTCTGCCGCGCGAGAGCGAGCGCTTTCTCAGCTTCTCGCGTCCGCGGACGCGAGTCTGCGGCGAGTGCGATCTGCGACGCGACAGAGATCGATAGCTGCGTGAACGCCTGCCTCTGGACCAGGACCTAGACCTGCTCCGTGAGTGCCTGCGTCCGCGCGGCGTATACGACCTGCTGCGCCTCACGTACGAGAGTGAGCGCTCACGCGACAAGCTGAGCGACCTGCTGCGTGAGCTGTCGCGTATGTCGCGCCCGTACTCGTCTTTACGTGGTCGGGGCTTCTCGGTGACGAGCTTACGCACGTCGTAGCGCGGTAGCTCCTTGCGCTTCTCCTTCTTTTTAGCTGCTTCCTTTTTCTTCTTGGCGAGAGCGATCGCCTTTGCGTCCTTCGACTTGGATCTCTTCTCCCGGTACTGTCGCTCCTTTGGCATCACGACCTTCGATGCTTTCTTCCAGCTGCTTAACAAATTATTTTCCGACGCGATGTTTTCTTTGTTACGTTCCAGAGTTTCCTTGCTCTTGTCCTTACGCTCCTTCTTGCGCTTACGTTTTGCTTCTTCTTCGAGAAGCTGTAGCTCTTTGGCCTTTATCGCCGCTGCCTGGTCGCGTTGCTTCCTGGGTCGGTCGTCCGGTATCTCGCCCTCTTCCACATCCTTGTCCCGGCTTCTCATATTCAGAAGTGCTAGCTCGTCCTCGAAGTTCATAGCCTCATCCGTCTCGGAGATGGCTTCGGTGCCAAGACCGGCGTAGCCTGCCGGAGTTCTGCATCCGTCCAGGCCGTCGCTGATTCTGTCCTTGATCGGGGTTATAGGCTCGAGTCCGCTTTCGAGTAGCGAGACCGTACGATTACTCAAAGTTACGCGAAGATCCAAGTTTTTAGTGGTGGGCGCAGGACGCTCATCTTTGCAGGGCGTGAACGCGCCATCGCCTTCCCACTCGTCAACTCGCTTTTTACTGACTTTGCGAACCGGTGTGGTCGAGGCCAGCTTAGCAGCGTCGGCCGATTCTATCTGGAAGCCATCGTGGTCGAGGTCACCGACGTACGATACTGGCTTATCTGTAAACTCGGCGCTGTCCAGGTCAATTACCTCGGACTTGTCACTGCTTTTGTCAGCAGCCTCAGGACTAGCCGCGGCTGCTCCTCTCTCCTCTTCATCTTCATCTTCCTCGTCCTCGTCGTGATCTTCCTTCTCGCTCTCCTTCTCGCTCTCTTTTTCGCTCTCGTGTTCTTCGCTCACTTTTTCCGTTTCCTTTTCAGTAGGTATTTCGGATTCCTTTTCAGCCAACTCGTGCTCAGCCTCGGCTTCCTCGAGCAGCTCCTTTTCATCGGGAATGTCGAGATCCATCGATTTGACGCTGATGTTGTCGGAAAGCCCATTGTCTTTGCTCTCCTCGATGGCCATCATCTCAGTAGGATGCAAATCTTCTATTTCCTCGTCTTCGTTTTCAGCAGCAGTGGCTGTAACAGTTAAGCCATCAGCAGCTGCCTCTTCAGGTACCACGATGCTCTTTTCTATCTCATCCAGCAGACTCTCGTCTTTATCCGCCGGCTTGACAACTGGTATCGCAACCTCTTTGTTAGGTGGTATCACCTCTTCTTCCAGCTCGTGTGCGCCAATTTCGCTAGCCGTGGGGAAAAGCTCGCCCTCCTCGCTCTCCTTAATTAGCTTGTTCGCGTCATCGATCACAGCTGCGACGTCGTCATCGTCGTCCGGATGGAGCTTAGCGAGATCCTCGAGCTCGCCGAGCCTCTTGTCCAGAGTTTGTTGCAGCTCATCCAGGTCAATGTTGATCTGCTTCATAGTTTTAGCCGAAGTGATAGGCGGTTCCTTTGATGACGGCCTTGTTGGACTATCGGGAATAACGATCGGACTGTCTTTGCGCACGGGACTGCCTACAATGACACTGTCGTCCGACTCGGAATCGGACTCGCTACTCGTCATACCCGGTGGCTTGATATCCCAGCCGGACCTAGACTTTTTCGATTTGTCCTCTTTTGAATCTTTTGCGCTCTTGCTACTGTGCTTGCCCTTGGAATCCTTTGACTTTTCATCATATTTGCTGCTCTTGCTCGACTTACTGTCCCTCGAGCTCTTTTTATCGTCGTGTCTACTTTTTGAATCCTTCTCGTGATCCTTCCTCTTAGAATCATGTCTGTCTTTTTCAGATTTATCATGATCCTTCCTCTTCGAATCTTTATCCTTTTCCTTTTCTCTACCTCGATCCTTTTCCTTATCTCTGGATTTGTCTTTATCTTTATACCTATCTTTGTCCCTATCCCTGTCTCTATCTCTTTCCTTCTCTTTCTCCTTATCTTTCTCTTTATCCTTCTCTTTTTCGGCTTCTCTTTCTCTATTACTTTCCCTCTCGATGTCGAGCGCTGTCATCCGAGATATCTCGGACTCGTCCAGTTCGTCGTACAGATTAACCTTATTCAACCTACTGAGATTACCGATCTTAAAAGTGATCTTACCCCTGCTGTCCAACTGAATCTTTCCCGAGGTCTTGTTGAGCGTCTGTCGCTCCTTCTGCACCGCATCCGCGTACTCGAGCGACTGTGGTGCATCCCCCTCGGTCAGATCGCCGGGCTGCACGTCGCCGACTATTACGTCTTCGTCTTCGGCTGCAGCCTCTTGTTCCTTCGTTTCTTCATTCTTCTTGGAAGACACAGATCTGGTCCGCTTGCGGCTACCCTTGTTCTTCGGCCCAATAACTGGTTCCTCTTCTTCCGCTGAAGCTTCATCCGAGCCGCTCTCAGACTCGCTAGTTGAGCCCGTCGACATTGCCTCGTCGTCGCCGAGTATGCTCGGCGGTATCGGCGGTGGCTCCAAAGGCGCGGCCGAGTCGCGAGACTCCTCGTCAAGATTTAGGTCATCTATAGGAGGCATAGGCGGAGGCTCGAGCGGAGCCGCTGCGGCTGAGTCAGTTTCCGCAGGCTCGGTGAACGCCTCAAGCGGAGGTAGCGGCGGAGGCTCAAGTGGCTTGGCTACAGTTGGCTCTACGAGCGCTTCGAGCGGCGGTATCGGTGGTGGCTCCAGAGGTGGCGCCGGAGTTGCCCGTTGGGCCTCCAGCACTTCAAGGGGCGGTATAGGCGGCGGTTCCAGTGGAGGAGGAGGCTCTCGCATCGTTATCATAGGAGGCACCCCCAGCAGCGGCGGTGGAACCGAAAGCACGCTGCTAATCGCAATCATCGGAGGTGGTTCGAGAGCCGGAGCTGGCGTAGCTCGATCGTCTTCCAAAGCATCGATTGGTGGCATTGGTGGAGGCTCCAAAGGCGCGATAGATTCTGGAGTACCAGCTTTGCTGCGCAAGTCGTCTTCCAACATATCTGGTGGCATAGGCGGTGGCTCTAATGGAGCCTCATCGTCCAGTTCCTCCATAGGTGGCATAGGTGGAGGCTCCAATGGCGCGATAGATGCCGGACTACCAGCTTTGCTACGCAAATCGTCCTCCAGTATATCTGGCGGCATAGGCGGTGGCTCCAATGGAGTCATATGCTCGTCCTCCCTTTCCGATTCCATGTGGTCCTCCTCGTCGCCGAACGGAGGCATGGGTGGTGGCTCTAGCGGCTTTAACTGACTACGACGGTTCGGCTTTTGCTTACTCTCAGATTGTTCGAGAAATTCGGGTGGCATAGGAGGCGGTTCCAGCGGGCCTATTTGCGATGACATTTCTTTCTCAGTATTTCTTGCAACGTCCATCGTCTCCGAGGAGTAAATGGAAAAGTTTGGACAGTCGGAATCTGAATCGTCATCATCGTCGTCGTCGTAGGCCGTCAGTCGAATCCTTGGCACGACGACCTTTTTCTTTTCCTTTTTCTTCTCTTCATCTTTCTTATTATCTTCCACGTCAGATTCCAGACTCAATCCAGGAAAATTGAACATCGCAGGTGGAGGCTCAAGCGGTCTCGCTCGCTTACTTTTCCTCGCGGTGGACTTGGCCGACGATGGATAGTCGTCCTCATCGTCGCCCATGACAGACATATTGTCGCCCATAATGGACGCATTGTCGCCCATAATGGATGCATTGTCACCCATAATTGAAGCATTATCACCCATAATGGAGGCGCCGTCGCCCAATATTGATTCATTCTCATCGTTCTTCAAACCCGGGAACTCTGAGAGTCCGGGAGGAGGTTTCAGAGGCGGCGGCTTGGCAGCTCCCTTAGCTAACCTGCCTCCGTGCGACTGTTGCTCGTCATCGCTGTCACTGTCAGCGGCGAACGGATCGTACTTATCAGCATGCTGCGCGCCAGCCGATCTGCCATCCTCTCGGGGAGTGTCGTCGATCACGAGATCCTCGCGGTCGCTGTCCTGGCCCCGCTCACTCTCGTCAAAGTCGAGCAGGTCAGAGGGTGGCTCAGGCGGCGGCAATAGCGTGTCAGCACTATCCTCGCCTTCCTGTTCTAGCTCGACCTGCGAGCTGCCTTTCTGCGGTGGCGCCGGTAAGTCGCCGTACATGTCGCAGTCGTCGTCGGCGAACGAGCGGTTGCCCTCGTTTCCAGAGCCGTACTTTTGATTACCATCGTAGCTAGTCTGGCCGTGCCCGCCCATATCCCTGTCCCTGTCCTGCATTGGGCCACGTGAGCCGTCGCTGTTTTGCATCATGGGCATTCTCAGAGCCAGCGGCGGAGGGGGAGGCGGGACGCCTTGAAAGCCTCTGGGTACCCTCGGCCTGGCAAACTGATCGTGCCCGAATGGCGAGAAGTTTTGCTGCTGCTGCGACTGGGGCGGCTGCTGATTCATCGGGCCTGGCGGCGGGAAGCGGTTGCGAAAATTCTGGGGAGTCCGGTTACGAAAGGGCGGCGGCATGTTTATCGGAGGTGGTTGCTGTTGTTGGTTCGGCTGGTTACGATGATCATTGAAGTTCGGTGGCGGATGGTAGTTGGGCCCGGTGGACGAATAGTCCTGGGGCACATTACTCGAGCCGCCGAAGCTGTGCCTGCCACCTCCGTAGGAATCCTGACCCTGACCACCACCACCACCACCACCGCCGCGATTGCCACCTCTGGGGCTATTATACATGGGCGCTTGCTGCCTTAGGCTGCTGGGGTCGACGTTCGTCAAATCTAAAGGCCTGTCGTTGCCGCGCGGGGGCTCGTTGTTTGGCTTAATCTTAATAGGACTGTTATTATTGTTGTTATTGCTGTTATTGTTGTTGCATTCTGGCTTCTTGTTAGGCTTGTCGATGTGGAAGCTGCCGTCGGCCTTGAGGCTGACTTTGGCCTTTTTCGAGTGCCAGATCTCCTGGCTGTCGAGTATGCTGCTGAGCAGGTCGATCGACTGAGTCGACTGAGCCAGAACCGGCTCGGCAATTGCGGCCTTGAGACCCAGCCGCCGCCTAGTGGCGGCCGGCCGCACGGAGCGCACGAGCAACCCAGTGGCGCCGCTGCTCTCCTCTTCGTACTCGTTGTCAGACCTAGAGAGGGAGGAAGAAACAACACAAGATATTTTTCGTGCTCATGAGCGGTGCGCCACCCTCGCACTGAGAGTTTTGCGCACCTTCTTAGAGTATGTTATGTATATTTACATGGGCCCGCCGAGAGGTGTTTTTAAGTGTGCATTTTTTTTTTTTTTTACTTTTTAAGAAATGTTGGAAATGTTCAAACAAGTACTTTGATAATTTATAATAATTTTTGAATATGTTTGTACTGATTGGACTCTGAAATATGTTGAATTAGTATTTAGAAGATATCAAAGTATTTGTTTGTTAAAGTTATTTATTTGTTAAAACAATAATTTAAAAAAGTTATGTCTCTAAACATTTATTTCATAATTGCCAAAGGATTTATTTATTTTAAAATTTAAGTAAGACTCGCCTCTCATTGGGTAAAAATGTTATAAATCTTAATAAATTAAAATATTGTTAAATATTATTAAATTTAATGAAATCAAATACATTAATAAATAGTGATTTTCATAAAACCATCCAGAACAATGTGTATTGTGCGCAATCTCCTATATAAATTCACCTATTTTCTTCATTAGGAAGAACTTTGTACTGACAAGTTTGAACTAATTGTTAAATATATAGGACGTTTTTGAGCTATCATTTAATCAGATGTAATAAATATAATTCTGATATTATTGTACTTTGTTCCTCAATAATGTCATTTAATTAAGGACTACGTATTTTCCTATTTATATTACAGGACATCTTTTATATTATGCAAGATTTATTTTTTATCCTGCAATTTTTTCTCATCATATACGCAGTCATCGATTTTTATAGGAATCTGTATTTTTGTAGAAATTTCTTCAAATTCCCATTATAATGCATGCAATAAGCCAATTTTTTCATAAAATAAAAAGAATTTTCACTAGAAAATTCAACAACACACAATAAATAGTGAAGAAAAGTAGAAAAATTATTTAAGAAACTGCTTCGATTATTTAATATCAAAAGAACTCATTTAAATATAAATTAATGTAAGAGTAAATTATAAATATTTAATTATTATGTCTGATTCAAAGAATATAAAAAATTTGGTAATTTCATATGACATTGATACATATACACTAAAATGTATTATTTTTACAGTATTACCCTCTATAATAATTTTATACTAAAATATATTTATTTGAAAACAAAATTTATTGATCACTATCGACAAACAAGATATTTATTTTGTTTTAAGGGCAGAGAATGTATTATCCTCTAAGATTCAATGCTAAACTACGTATTATAAATTTTAATAATTTTAGAAGTTAATTAAAATTAAATAATACACAAAAATTGTTTTTAAAATTGTTTTTATAATAGATTTAAATAAAACGTATAGTTATATGAGATAATAAAAAAGTAAAAATAATTTTTAGATGTCTTAAAGTCGTGCGTGAGTGCGTGTATATATGTATATATATGTATATATATATACATGTGAACGCACACATACATATATAGACATACACATTGAATATTATTACATTATATAATGATAACATAACCTTTAGTTCTACAATTGAACTTTCAAATAGTAATGTTTTATTATTTATAAAAATATAAAAATAAAATAAGTAATGATACAAATAAAGATGTGTGTAAATAATTTTTATTATAAAATAAAAGAATTAATAAAAAATCGAATGTTTTCTAATTAATATTTCTTAGCAAATTAAAAATTTGTGACAAGAGCATTTTAAAAAATTCTTACTATATTTTGATAATTGTAGTTTAATAGCCACCATACTTTTAATGAAGCCAAAGAAATAAAATACATCTAAAATATCCTAAATCACAAAATTTGTATCAAAATAAGCCTCAAGTAATAGACTATTTTGTTAATTTTTGAATATCTTTTAATCCTTAAACGGTAGAAATATATTTAGCATCATTTTTGTATCTAACCGATTGAAGTTATTTATAGTTATTTTTATTGATAAAAAAAAATCAAAATTAAAAATTCTCTCTTTTACAATTGTTGAAAATAAACCTAAGCATTTTATGCAAATTTCTACTTTATAATAGAATTTCAGATATCATAAATATATGAAAATTAAAATTTTCGTTTGTGCTACATTGATTTGAATATTCAGTTTAAGGATTAAAATCGTAAATATTAAGTTATCCTTTAAAGCTTTGAAATTCGACCGTTTTCTTCGTCATTGATACGTTGCGCGTATAATTAGTTGTGTTAGTTATAGGAAATTGTTAATGTTCTTATTTTAATTCTATTAGATTGTGAATTTTTTTTATATTGCCTAAATATAAATATCAGTTTTTAAAATAGGAGATTATATTATTTAACTATTTAAAATTTACATTTTATAAAATTTATTAAAAAAATTATTAAACAAACAAAGTTAATAAAGAAGATAACAAATTTAACAAAATTATTATTATTACATATTATTTTTCTCATTTAAGATTAACCATCTCAATTACATACAATAAATTTTTAAACAAGTTGCATGAAATTTATAAGAAAAAATTTACTTATTTTTAATACATTTACGTACACGCAAAATAGCAACAAGTTTTTTTAAAAAATTTTAATTAAATCAATTTTTTATAAAAGAAATTATTAAATAAGTAAGAAAATAAAATATAAACAACTTTTATTGTTATTAAAAAAATATTATTATTATTAGGAATAATGGAATTTTCTTGGTAATCAAAAATTATTACTATTAATATATTTTTTCAATATAATCTACAAAGTAAAAATTAATATAAAACTTCAAATAATTTGGAAACTAATATTTAATTTTTTGAAACATCCTGTAGGATTATAAACTAAATCATAATTATCTACTATTTTAATAATTTGAGTAATTTCTACTTACAATTTTTAGTAATTCCTAATGTTACTTAAAAAAGACTTAACTGTACAAGATTTTTTTTTAAATATTATGTGATTAAATTTAAAGGAGCTAATTAAAGGCTGGGATATTTCGGCAACAATGTTCAGATATAAGATTTTTTAAAAGTGCATTACTTAGTTCAGCTAAATTCCATAATACCAACTATTTCCCTCTTTATTAATAAACTTAAATTTTAAATGTACCAGTTCTCAACAAAGTTAAATGATTTCTATTATTAAAAATTGTTCCTAAATTCAGCTTAAATAAATAGCATACATTAATTTTTCACAGAATCGAAGCAGCCTCCCAAAGAGAAAGTAAAGGTAACTACCAAGAGGAAAAAACTTTAGAGTTCGGATAATAGAAAACGGCAAAAGCAAACACTCACCCTGGTGGACTGAAGTCGAGACCAAGACCGCTACCAAACAGACTCAGTTGCGGTATGCCCGCGTTATGGCGGGCAACACGCAACTCTGAGTTTGAATTTGAAGGGGTTGGTACATTCTTCATGGCGGGCATCAGCTGCACGCTACCGCTGCCGACGGTTTCTGAGGGCCGCATCATCTTGAGGGATGCGGCAAGACGACGCTTAGCAGTGCAACGCGCGGCGGCTACGGACGCAACGGTGCGGGCGCGTCGCTGTTTACGCTTCTGAAAACGAAAGAAAAGATGTTCTTAATAAAATGAGAAAGTGAGATTGAACGTATGCATAATATTTGATTAAGAGATTAACCCTTTAGTGGCTTTATAATATAACATATCCTGTATGTTGATGATAAATAAAAAATTAGAAAATCTAAGATAAAAGATTTTTAAGTTTATTTTAAATAAATTACATTATAATTAAAAACTTTATGTGAAAGTTTATGTTTATTTGTAAATACTTTTGTAAAACGTATGATTTCATAATGTTTCAATAATTTTCTAACATTTTTGAATAACAGAGATTAATCTAAAATAATATATTTTTTAAGCAATTTCTTACTAAGAATTGAAGCCATACAAAAAAAATTTCAACAAACATACACCTAAAAGTTACTTCTTTCATATATCTTTATACCAGTTAGTAATATTGCTTTACTATTTGCTTATTTAACAGTAAAAATAATTTGAGTTTTTAAGAAATTCTATTAAATATTTTTCACGAAATTTATTTAGAACTGAATCATATATATAAAAAAAACAGTAATCTTAAAAAATTACTAATTTATTTTTAACTTACAACTAATTTAATTTAGTAAATTAATTAATAAAGTACTTAATCATCATTTAAAAATAATATCCAATTAGAAATTTGTTATTTACAAAAAAAATTAATAAAATTCTTAATTTATATTTTTGAATTTTTTCAAGAATATTAAAATTTTTAAGTCGTAATAAGATTCAGTCCAAAAAAATTTATAATTGTAAAAATTTATTGCATTGACTAAAGATGTTTTTTTTTAGAGAAATTAGAGAAAAAAAGCCAAATGCATCTGCTGACAAAGTATTTTATTTACAAAACTCAATTTTGAGAATTACATAATGTAGGTAAATTATAAACAAAAGCATAAATACTTCAGTTTTGCTATCATAAATAATAAATTGGTATGTCGCTGGTGAAGCTATCAGCAGAAATTGTAGCTTATTTTTTCTAGAAAATTACTCGGCATTTGGCGTTACTAAAATAGTTTAACTGTCTTCGATGTAAGATATGCCAAGACAAATCTTATTGACAGATTGTGGATTAGCATCAAGTTTTTCTTTAAGTTTAAAAAACTTTAAAAATTATCGCGGTATATACATACAATTCATGTGAGTATTAAAAAAGTGTTAGCATTTTACAATATCTAATTGAACACTGGTAACATTTAGAGTGATGTCATCTTTCATTCTTTGAAACTAATTAAATTATTAATTTACTTAATATACATTGAAAATTAAATAGAGCTACTCCATAGCAATTGTTACATATTTTTAATGAAATAAAAAAATAGTAGTATTGTTCATTAAAAACATAACTTAAAAAGTTTTTTGTCCTTTTTTGTGCAATTCCGAAAAAAATACAAATTATTTTCTACACAAGTTTAACAAGACAGCACAATAACAGTAACTGTAGAAATATTAATCACAAAAATTTAATCAAGATCATCCATAGTTAAATGCATTTTCTTCAAAAATCTAGTAACTTGCATGATTTAGAAAATTTCATCTTAGGGAAATATCCACTTCAGAATTCATTTCTTGAAATACAATATTAGGAAATCTTAAAATCTTCTTTATGACTTTCGCTCTTCAAAAAACAGTTAAACTAAAACTTACAAAATATGCCATATGAGCTTTAATAACCGGTTATCTTTTTAAGTATTGTTTACAAATTAATTTAAAATTTTGAAGAAGTAGCTATTGATTAAACAGTCAAAAATTTAGTCTTTTCTTTTTGTGAATTTCAACAATTTTAATATATCGAATTATTAACAAAAATCTGAAAATGATTAATAATTTAGTTATTTATTACTTGACCATCAATTTCTATGTAAATACAAATGAATGTGAAACTTTTTGAAATTGATGAGTGTGTGTAATTTCATAATAAAATTTATTATCTGTATTAAAATATTAATTAATATAACTATTAAAAGCACTGTTGAAAAAGCCAAAAATGCTAAATGTTTTTAAATAAAATATTATATCATAAGTAAATATTTTTGTGAACTACCCATTGTTTAACAAATGGAAAAAAGTGAAAAAAGTAATTGTTATTAAATTTTAAAACTTTACGTGGAAATTAAAAAAAAAAAGACTAAACATTAACGAGAAATTTCAAACCTCTTTGAGTAGAACACATCTTTGTTATAGAATTTGTTTTACTCTTTCAGGAGTGTGATATAGATTCCCATTTCATTGACATTCGTCAATTAGAATATCACAATTTACAATTTCTTATGCGCGATTAGAATAATGGTAAAATAGGACTCAAATATCACATACCGTTTAACGTTTTGAATGTTAAACAAAAATAAGTTGCAAAAAAAAATCAAAACAAAATTAAAGCTTGAGAAATTAAAAAAAAAAAAATTGTAAACGAAAAGAAGACAGAGAGATAGAAGAAATAGTAAAACAACGTCCAACGACGTGCGCTCGGCTCATCAGTCTTCGTAATCGCTAAGTACCTTGCGCTTCTTCCTCCTCCGTCCCGAGGGCAGTGGTCCTCCTCCTCCTGCACTGGTACCAGCCCTCACGTACGTCACGATTTCCTCGACCTCACCGTTTTCATTGATCTCCTCGATCCTGACCTCACGGTATTCTGTCCCTCTCCTACTCGAGGTAGTTTTCCGCCTCTTGGTCTTGGTTTTTCGCTTGATCTTTTTGCGCGCTGCGGACGACGCTGCCTTGGCACGGCGACTACCGCTCGTCGCGCGACGCGATGACGAGGGCCCAGGCACAGGCGAACGCGTGCGACTGTTTTCACTTATCGAATCGATGCCCGACGACGAGGTCGAGGGCTGCTGCAGCTGACGCAGCTGCTCGGCGCGGTTTCGTCTAAGCTGGTCAGCCGCAACATCGGCTGCAGCCCGGCGACTGCGGCCAGCGCGCACGTTAGCCCTCACGCGCTCGGTTTGCCGAGTACGCGGTATCACGTTACGATGCAACGATCTTGGTGGACTGTCGTTTACAAAGCCACGCGCGACGAGGCTTGCGCGCGATCGACCGTACGCGAGTCCGAGCTGGCGAGCTTCTTCCATCAAGTCCGGTACCTCATCCAGGTCGATCTCGATCTGAAACAAAGAATTGTTTGTCTGATCGAATTGGGGGCATATTGAATGTATTTTTGTTTTTCCCAAAAATATTTTGAAGATATGTCAAATTTTAATTGAATTTCAGAATTAATCATACTTTTTTTTAAGTTCATATTGTTTATTCTAAAAAATTGGGGGTGAATGAATGAAGTGTTATATGTACATATCAAATACAATTCTATTGTTCTTAATATAACGACTTCCGGATAGCAATGTCGTTCTCCCTTTCACATAATTATCCCCTCTTTTCTACAGAATAAATTGAAAGTACAGCTTCAAAAAATAAAATAAAAAGAACTTAAGTCAATATTTAAGGTGTCATTTGAAATTTTAGAAAATTAAACTTTAATTTTTTAGAGCAAAATTTAAATTACAAGTGAAAAAGAAATAAAAATTCAACAAACTTTATTATTTAATAAGCTTAAATTCATTGATATATTATTTTATAATTATTTATTTTTCTACTTATAAATAGAATTACTAATAAAATTATTATTATGACAGTATATACATAGAGCATAATGTAAATTAATAATCAATCATAGAAAAAGACTCGAATTCATTAATACTTACGTCTTCAGCATCATTTTGAGAATTTCGGGAGCACTCGGGGCAGAACCAGCGCTCTTCGAGAGGAACTTCATCCATTGGAGGATCCAAACACTCAAGGTGATAGCCTGAGTCGCAGCCATCGCACAGAAGCATCCTGTCTTCGCGATCGCACCTCTGGCATACTTCACAGTAAGTCGGATCCTCTTGTACTACCTCTTCAGTCGGGGATTTAGCTTCAATTGGCACATGTCTTATTATCTGAAATATGATTAATTGTTTAATAATCAAAACTTTTATTGTTCTTTTTTAATTTTTGGATCGCGAGTTAATCTAAGCTAAAATTATCAAGTATGGATTAAAAGAATCAAAAATTATATAACAACTTTGAAATCAAGTTTATGCATTCAAGATGTTAATATGAAGCATGTATTTAGTAATAACTCACGTGTTGTCTGTTGCCACCTTATTCTAATGCTGTAGCATTTTTATGACAGGTTAAGCACATTCATTTTTTATAATTACATTTATAAATAAATAATTAAATATTTCAATTATAAATATTTACATAAATTTTTTCTATTTATTTTATTGTCTTATTTGTTAGTTATTTCACATATATTGTTATGGTATTAATAAATACATTATGTAAAAATATATGAAAAGAAATAATTTTTTTTTTTAATATTTAATCATAAGAAAAATATTAATGTTTGATAAAAAGAAGGAAGATAAGGCAATTATTATTTGTAGTATTTCATTGTAATAATTGTATTATTTTTATATATTAGTATCAAGTTTTATCTAAACCACAATTTAATTAAGACTATTTTACCAAAAAGAAAAATCAATAAATCAATATATATTATAAATAAGCAACTCTTCTACGACAAATAACTAACCTTTCCTCCAATTTTGGCTCTGACATTGATGATGGTAAATGTTTGCCGATCAACAGGGCAGGTATTTATGTTTTTGCTCCATTCAATGAGACAATCCAGGCAGAAACAGTGCTCACAGGTTGCAGGATTAGCTATCTGCTGTTTGCGGAATGAAAGCAGGCAGATCGGGCATTTGTCAGACTCGCCGTCGCTGTTTTCCGAGTCGCTTGATTTGGCCTTGTTTGGTGACTTTTTACATTGGTTACTGGCCACTGCTTCAGAACAGGACTCATCCATACTTTCCCAATCAGATTGCCATTCTGAACTTGTGCTGCCTCCTTCTAAAATGAAATAGATAAATAAGTGATAATTTAATAAAATTGCTAATTACAGTAATAAAAGAAAATTGTTAATTATGATAATGAAAGAAAATTGTTAATAAAAAATTAGAATAACTATTTCAAAACTAATCTCAATGTCACTGCTTAAAAATAAATTAAATATGTATAAAAATGAGGATACTAGATTAAGCAATATTTTAATTACCAAAATTACTTCTGGCACCTCCATTTGATGAACTACTATCATAGCTCAATTCATCTTCACTAACTAATTTCTGAAAAATAAAATACAACAATGGGTTAAATACTATATTAAAAAAATATATTAATTTTAAAAACCAAAATCTTACATGATTTTTTCTTTTTTGTACAGTACGTAGGGGAATATCACTATCATCATCACTACTTTCAGCTTCACTGATAACTCTCTGGATAATAATATTAAAAATTAATATTTGCAAATTTTGTAGTATTATTGAAATTTAAAGTCATAATATAATATAAAACTTACACCAACGCTTCTTTTCCCCCGATTTGAAACTATAAATGAATCATCACTGCTTTCGCTATCTGAAACAATCTGCCTTCGCCTTTTGGAAGGCTTAGGTAGTTTTTCGCTGTCACTTGACATGATAATGGAATTTTTCAATTCACTTAAACTGCATCATTACTATGGTCACTGAAAATAAATGATTAATAACCCATTAAACCATTATAAGTATAATAATGAATAAATTATTATATGCAATAAAAAATATTCAATAAAATTTTATAATTAAGAAAATAAAGTACAAAATATTTTATTAATTTGTTAAAAATATAATTATTTTGATAAAATTTAAAATTTTTAAGATAGTATTTCCACAAATTTTTCAGGTACAACTTGTTACATAATTAGTATTTATCATAAAATTACTTTTGATTGCAGTACATAAGAATTATTAAAATTATATTCCTACATGCTTTTAAAAAGAAACACTGGAATACAGCAACTTGCACCTTGATGCAACCTTGTTTATACCTCTGTTCATTAAATACAAACAAGAAGCAATGTCTACATATTTTGCAATATCTTTCTTTTGTGGACTTTTTTCTTACATTATATTCAATAGAAGACTAAGACTGTCTATAAAAAGCGTTTACATCTTTCATTCTAATATACTAATTTACAGATAAAATACATAAGAAACTTTATATATCTATAAAAATTTTAAGTAAAATTTTCCACATGAAGCTAAGTAAGCTAAATACTTTGTGTATGAGATAACTTTTTTGTATATAAAAAGAGTCTATCTTTAAATAAGCATGCAAACATTTCAGCCTGGTAAATCATCCCTGTCTCAGTAATAAGAGTATTGGAACATTTAAAATATCATGTAAAAAAAACGTAAGGTAATCAACTGATGCTTTTAAACAGTTTTCTGCATCAAAAAAAAAACACCTCACATCCATCTTCCAACTCACACTCCAACATTCCAAATCCTTCAATCTCCCAATAAACAAGCCCATCATTACTCTACTCATCAAACAATCGTACAACAACTCTCACAACCAAGCCTCGAAAGGCCTGTAGCAACGAAGCACCTCAGCCCAGCATCATCATCGAAGCACTCTGAATCAACCATCAGCAACTGACCTCCAAGCAATCCTCCCTCATATCCCAGCAAAGCAAACACTCAATTTGCATGCACATCAAGCGCGTCGTTGCGTACGTAGCACAATCCGCAGAGCCGTGCTCTCGTCGTCCGAAAAATCGACTCCGAAAGCTCTCTCGCAGCAGCTCGCCTCGGGGGAGGGGGCCCGCCGCTGGGTCGTTAGAAATGAGCGAGCGAGCGAGCGAGACGGAGAGATAGCTATATAGAGGAGGACCTTCACGCTCGCACACACACATACTGCAAGCGCGTCGCTGTCTCATCGCGCGCCCTTTTCCCTATATACACACACACAGGCACAGCAGCGGATGAAAAAAAAACGCTCGTCGAGCGGTTATCAACCCTTACCCGCAGCTACATACGCCTTGGCGTAAGGAAACCGTACCCTGAGAAAGCCAGAGCACGCGCGCGTACCTGCAGGTATATATACATAGCTGTGCGCGATGCATATATATAGGTATAGAAGCGCGCCGAGAGACAAGCGGATCCAGGACGACGAGGAGAGCACACGAGATACATAGGTGTAGAGTGACGGAAACGAGCGAGACACGCGCACACACGGATAGATCCCCCCCGAGAGAATCAGGAAGAAGAAAGTCTCTTTTTAACTTCGTACCTCCCGTTGTCCCAGCAGTGGCGTGCCGAGCCCCGACACTTGGCGCTCTGGAAACCTCAGCGCTTCCGTATCCTCGGCTCTCGGTCAACGAGTAGTAGAGTAGCTCTCCGCTCTCACCGTCTCCCTTACTCTGCCCTATCGCAAAACCAGCAGCAGTAGCAGCAGCGCGGACATCTTGGGGAGACGGCTCACTCTCTCTCTCTCTCTCTCTCTGCTTGGCTATATAGGCGCTCACGCAGCAGTCTTCTGTAATACTGTACTCTCCGAGCTATATACACCGACTCCACTAGCAGCACTGTGGCTATGTGTATGTGCGCGCATGTAGTACAGGCACACAGCGCGCACCGACTACTCACCGTTTGCGACGTTGCGATATTTCACGGATTTTAACCTCTGCTCTCTCTCTCTCTCGCCTGATGTGCAGGCGGATTGCTGTACTCTACTATAAGACTAGCCCCTTCTCGCTGCGCGCGCAGCTCGGGACGCGCGTGTGCAGAAACACACCTTGCCGAGGCGATGTGTTCTATGCGCGGCTTGTGTATATATCCAACTTTGCGGGCCTTTTCTGATTTCGATGTTTCTAACTACGCCCCCGCTCGCTGCGCTTACTCTCTCCACGGAGAACGCAGCGTATGGTCTGGACAAGACTGGCGCCAGGGGCAATCGAACGCGATTGTTGTGCCCTGCGGCTGTATAGGTGAACGGTTCCGTGACGGAGCCGCTTACGCGGTCAGTTTACGCAGAAGGCGTATAGCAGTGGGGCGGCTTCCAGCTGCGCTATTCAGATTTGCTTTTGGCATGATTGTCGCTGAGGAGAGGGGCAGGAGTCTGGTTAATGTCTACCGGCTCTCAATGACTGTCTTCGTTACTTTTGCCTTCTGAGAGTGTAAGACGCGCTGGGGGTTTCTTCTACTACTCTGCCAGGCTAGCTCCGTCTCTTTCTAATGCTTCCAATATGGTTTCCGGCAAGCGTGTGTTCTCTTAGCGCCTGCGTTACGCGGAAAAAGAGTGGTTGCATGGCGTCCTTGGGATTCGTTGATTTTATTCCGGATCGCGCAGGACGCGATTGAGGGGTGTTTTGGTATTTGGAGAGTTGGTGGAAATTAAGGATTGTCAAAGTGTTTTTGGGATTGAGCGGCCGTGGAAAAATGACGGTTGGGGGGAGGGGGAAGGTTGATGTATTACAGGCAGCCTGAGGCTAGGGTGATCGAAGCTGATTTGCATAAAACTGGGCGGGAAATTCAAAATTTTTTTACTATGTGGCTGTTTCTATTGGTACGGCATTTTTTATTAGTTAGCGTGTTTAGAAGATTGTGGGTTTTTAAAAATATCCGCATTGTTTTTATTATACTGAAAGATTTACTTTCAACATAGCACCTGCGTACGGGTCATCATAACGTGAAGGATAAAGATTTTAAGAAATTTAGTTGGATAATATATTGTAACAATATATTGTTATTATTGTGACAATATATTAATTTGTAAATTCTAACTAATTTTAGACAGTTTTTT
Organism: Eupelmus urozonus; assembly: GCA_900480035.1. NCBI lineage: Eukaryota > Metazoa > Arthropoda > Insecta > Hymenoptera > Eupelmidae > Eupelmus > Eupelmus urozonus. The sequence continues at coordinate 32,561 of UELX01000204.1, read as the reverse complement.
TAATTCGCCCTTACGGAAAAAACTCTTAATTGGTCTTTGACACAACTTTTTATTAGCGCCTAAACTATACCAATTTTCACTCAATTTTGAGTATTTACATCTATCTGGTCTTGGGTGTTCTTTTTTTGTAAAGGCGAACTTGGACCCCTCGTTATTATCAAAAGTTAAATAAAAAATTGTTCATTTTCAATGCGATTACGGAAACGAATAAGAAACATTTTTTATACGCGCCTAGAAAGTAAAGTCAATAATTTAGCTCGGGAATAATAAGCGACTTTACTCCCACGGTGCATAATGTACTATTTTTTCGTTGGGACGAAATTGTCATTCGAATTGAAGGCAGTCAGGTCTGGAATGACCCTCTTTACCATTTTTAGGTTCTTGAGCAAGGTTTTTAACCTTTATACAGCCGGAAATAGCCAATAGCCCTGATTGACACTTTGCTTATGTTTAATCAATGATATAATAACTTTTATACCAATTTTCTGAGCGCGATATGCTACCTTAAATCCCGGTATTCTAAAGGTTGATTCTTTAGGCTAGGGTGCGGTAAAAATTGTTTAGCATCCTTTATTTTATGAAATACTTATGTAGTTACATATCATTTTCTAATAATTTTTACTTATGTGGTTTTAATAATTATATACCTTCTCGAAATTTGCATAAGAACACGGGTGATTCATAAGATTAATTTGCGCAATGTTAGTTTTTAATGTAATAAGAATATTTCGAAATATTTATTATTATCTAGTATTATATAGTATTATATAGTATTTAATGCAAAATTCATTTCAGACTAAATAGAAGTAAACTAATATTATGTTTAAACAGTTGCATGTTATCAGATTTACGAAATTATTATTTTTAATTTTTATAAAACAAGTTTTATTCAAAAACTATATGCTAATACTGTATTACAGAATAGCAATAAAAATATTTTCAATTGTGAAGTTGAGCTATTTGTAGGTATCACATTAAAGGTATTACTATATCTTTTTCATATTTCGGTATAAATGAGTAAAAATATATCTTTTTCACTTTTCACTCTTCATGATCGTTTAAAAATTTTACAATTTCCTAAAATTAAATATAAATTTAAAATTCAAAATTCTTTCGTATTTATAAAGACTTATTATTATTTTTTTAAAAATTTGTTAAAATTCTAAATATTATTTTCACGCTTTCCAATATTGACTTGAAATTTTGTACAGAGATGGAGTGGAGTATACCATTACGGACGGTAAATATTTTGTAGATTCACAATATATATTTTTGAATAGTTTAAATAATTTAGGCAATAAAAATTAGATATGATTCATTAGATCCTCTTAAAGTATATTTTATTGTTTGACACGTTAAACATCGGTGATAATTGCAAACTATATTTTTTCATAGTATTAGCTGTAGTCAAATAATTTATACTGAGAATTTGATAGACAAAAATAAAATTCAGCAATGGGCTGGGCAAAGGTCAAGATGTCTCTAGATTTCGTGTTAACTAAAGAAAAAGAGTCCAAATTGGCATTGTTTATCTATTACCTTTTTATGCCAATAAATAATAAATTATTGTTTCCCATTATTTATTTTTAAATAGATATCTAATCTGAATACTTTTTTCAGGCAAAAAAATACTCGGCCCAAAGTTTTTTTTATTTTGAATTTTAAAAATCGATTAATCGATTACAGCGCCGAATGCCGACAAATCCGCAATCGAACGCCCAAATCGAGGCAAGCGCTGCGATCGAGAGTTTGCCCCTCTTCGTCATTTAGTTCTTTCGGTGAAGAAAATCTGCCATCATGGGTCGCATGCACGCGCCTGGGTAAGAAAAATAGATTTTTTCCCCGTTTTTCCCTCGAATAAACATTCGCCGATGATCCAACTATTTTTTAATTTTTTATGGCTTTTCAATTACTATAAAAAGTACCCGAAAGTACGAAATTTTTCAAAGTTTTTAACCTAAAAAATGAGGCTCTACGTGCCCCGCGCGGCCATGTGTTCGGCATTTCCGTTTGCTTACCTGTGTATTTACAACTGAATGGCTTTTCCTTGGGCTTTTGTCGAATTTTTTCTTTGATTATGCATGGTTTTTTGTTGCTGAACTATGAACTGAGCTTGTTAGGCGACAAAAATTTGTTTACGGTTTCACCTTAAATTTTGAGCACGTCGAATCTATCCTCTTACATGTTTGAGGTTATCACAGTGAATTTAGCCTGACAAGTGAGTGCGCTTGTTTCGATCGACCTTTTAATATTTTCAGTCGACAACACTTTTTTACTTTGCGAAATTCGAAAACAAAAATGAACATTGTTATTATTGTTGTTTGGATCATCTTAATAGTATCTGTTGATAAAGCCTTTAGTAATATTTTTTATTTCTATTTACATTTTAGAAATTATTTTGTCTCCCTCTACACTCTTTTAACTTATAACTGTCTAGTAAGGAGATAATTTTTAATATATGGTTATATACATTGTTTTATAATATATTATTTATTATTTCAGTAAGGGTATATCCCAGTCAGCTCTTCCGTACAGAAGAAGTGTACCAACATGGCTGAAGCTGACCCCTGAAGATTGTAAAGAACTTATCTACAAACTAGCAAAGAAGGGTCACACACCATCACAAATTGGTAAATTTTGTTATTAATAATTAATTAAATGCCCAAAATTAGCAAGCTACCAGCTGAGATTTAACTTAATCTAGTTTGCTCTCTTCCTAAATGCTTGCAAGAGTAAAATCATTGTAGTTTGAGGTAGTTTTGGACTTGATTTCAAAATTATCATAGGTTCTCAATGTACATGCAAATTATTAAAATAATTTTATTTTTGTAAATTTGTAATTTGTTTATAACTATTTATTTTATTACTTGCAGGTGTTGTCCTTCGAGACTCTCATGGAGTTGCTCAGGTACGTTTCCGTGCTGGAAACAAAATCTTAAGAATCGTCAAGAGTATGGGACTTGCCCCAGATCTACCAGAGGATCTGTACTACTTGATCAAGAAAGCTGTTGCGATCCGCAAGCATTTGGAAAGGAATCGTAAAGACAAGGACAGCAAATTCCGTTTGATTTTGGTAGAATCGAGAATCCACAGGCTAGCTCGTTACTACAAAACCAAGGGCTCTCTGCCTCCAAATTGGAAATACGAGAGTTCGACCGCCAGTGCTCTTGTGGCCTGATTTTATATATTAATAATACAATAAATATTATAAAAACCATGTAATTGTTTATTACTTTCATAAAAAAAGTATAATATTCCTTTATATTTAATTTCTTGATTACATTATCTAAATTATTAAAAATTATCAGAACTAATAAGATTAATTTAATTTTGAGCTGAATTTTCTAATTGTTTATATTTTTACATTTATTTTTATTTAAAAAAAAAGATTAATTTTTTTCGATTTTGTATCAAAAAAAGATATAATAACTATTTAGCTGATTAGATAAATTAATTAAATTTGATTCTAGTTTAGAGATTATTATAGAAAACAATATAAAATTAACGTTAATTGAAAATTTAAAAAATTTGTAAAAATTGAGCACAAGTATGAGAAAAAACGTTTAAGTCGGTTAACTAACTAAATAGTTATAAACACTTTCATTTTAATAAAATGTTTTAAAAATAAAAAATTTGTTTATATATTTTTATACACAAATTTATTTTTCTTACGTATATTTTACATGATCCTTATCTTGATACTTTACGCAGTGCACTGTACAAGTAGAGATCTCTAAATTAAGTGCTTATAATACAACTTAACACGCGATTACAAAATATTCATATTACTTTACTTTGTACTTGTATATACATATTATTCAAAACTTGGCTGTTTGAGTATTGCATTTTGTTGTTCAATGACCCTCCTTGTAGTTTTTCTGAGCCCTTTGCCATTTGGCCACCATGCTTGACATTTCTTTCTGTTTCTTTCCAATTCCAGTTTTTAGCTGAAAATAAATAAAGAAATTGTAATAATAATATAATTATTTCCAAATGTTGTAAAGTATGAAGAATGACTTTAATAAACTCAAGATAGCAATGCTAATTTATTTATATACACTAGAAAATAAGTTACCTTCTTTTTCTTCTTTTCTCTCATTGCTTCAGCTGCGGCTGCTTCAGCTTCTGTTGAAGGAACTTGAGGAATTGGCGAAGGTGCCGACTCAGCTAGTCGCATCTCGGCTTTTTCCTTCTCAAGTTCAGCCGAACTTTTCTCTATAGATGCTATGTCGCTGTAAAATGAGTTTATGGCTGAACCCAAAGACGTCTCGTGGGGCATCTTTATCGGAGGTTTCGCTATCACTTGGTTATTCTCGTACACCCTGGCGTATTCGGCAGCAACCATAAACTGCACAGCCTCCTGACCAGACAGCCTTGCTGCTACCAATGCTTGCTGAAATCGAAAATTACGTAATTATTATTCGTTTTAAACTATAATTAAAGTACTTATAAAAAATAATAAAGTATCAAACTACAAAAGTCCTGCTAAAAGCTGATGAAAAAGACTCACGTTATGCAGGTGCTGATGATACGCAGGACTGTAGTGCATGAGCTGGCCTTGCATGAGGGCAGCGGTGTGGTGGTGCGGCAGTAAGGGTATGCCGGCCGCGGCACCTGCTAGAGTAGCCGCGTAGATGGGATTCGTCTGCTGAGCGCCGTACAGCACGCCCGCTTCAAGGGCCGAGGCAGGCAGACTGTAGGCGATTTCGGGCGGATCCACGCCCGGCGGCAGCGGCTCTGCACCAACTGGCTTCGACTCTTTCGAATCTTCTGAAATTTAATCGACAGTTTTTATGCTTATTAAGAGTTAACATTTGTATTTATAATTAATCAGAATGCAATATAATTATCGTTGATGCTTTGAAAAATATATATTAAATTCTTGAAAACAATACAGATTGATGAAAAGAAAACTGAATAGAACATTCAATAATTTAGACACCGAAAAAGCTCTTTAAATAACCGATCAAAACCTTATATCTCAAAGTGAAAATAAGAAAAGCAAAAACGCTCAAAATTAGCCACGAGCTTGCAAGTCGAACCTTTGGCCTCGCTAGAGTCGGGGCTCTGCCTGCGTTTTCTGCTGCGCCTGATGTCGTCGGAGATGCGCGGAGGTGGTGGTGTACAAGGACTTGATATGTCTGGTGGCGGGGGCGGCGGCACCGTTGGTTCACCTACTGGTAGCGACGGGGCCGCTAATGTGCTTCCGTTGCCAGTCTTTTCGGCTTCCTTGGCGTTAGAATCTTTGTTGCTCATCGTAGCTGCTTGTGCGCTCATTTCTAGAAGAGAAATTATTTATTATAATATTTATTATATTATAAGCTTTTTCTAGTAATTTTATTTGTTTTTTATTTTTATGAAAGTTGAAAGGAAGGTTTTAATTTTGTTGAAATAATTCGCCGGATCTATTAAAAGAATATAGTGTTAAAAAAAAATTAAGGACTGTTCGAATTATATTCGAAAAAAAAAGTGTAATGAGTTTATGAATAAAATATTTTATTAAATATTACTACAACACATTTGTATCTTCTCACATGGATTTTTAAGCCTGCTTTTCGAAATCGGTTAAAATCCATGCGCTGTTATTAAAATTATAAATGCGCGATTATTAAAAAATAAACTTCTCAACTTAGACGCGGTACGAATCATTATTACACAACAACTTTCCAATAACTCCAAGAATTTATTTTTCAGAGGCCTATCCAAAAGCCCTCAATAAAACTGTTAATTCTATTAAAAAAAAAAAAAAAAAAAACAGCAAAAAAAAAACTGAAAAAATCAGACAAAACAATAAACTCACCGATAATAGGCGTCTCCACGTGCTCCGGTGGCGGCGGCGTCGTGCATAGCTCCATCTCCTCGGTGCCGCCGACGATGTCCGTCTGCGGATACGTCCACTGGGCCTCACCCGTCGTGGCATTCCGGTAATAGTAGCGCTTGTGCGACCTATAATTGCGCCACCGACAACCCAACAGAACAAAACAGAGCCAAATGAGAGCACATGTGCATAACAAGACCATCGACTTTCTTTAATTTTTTTTTTTTTTCTTTCTTCACTTTTTTTTTTTCAATTATCATTAGTCATTGAACGAGTATTTATACGTGTACTCGATTTGTCCATCGTGATGTCGATGGGGTAGGTTAATATCGGGTATCGTTACGTATATTTTTTTATAGTTTGTAATAACGTTTATAGTAGTAAGAAAGAAGTTTTGGTACAACATTTCTTTAGATCGTAAGCCATGTTTTTTGTACCCCTACCTGCTTGCTCGTGTCTTCGGATCCTCCTGTAAAGATATTAAAATTTTTTTTTTTTTTTTGATGGAAAGCCTCTAATTTCCAATTTCTCTCTGAGATATATATTTTTTTTCTTTCAGAGAGAATCTTGAAAATCTGGCTTCTATGCTTTGCTTTTGCTGGATTTGTTCTCTCCACGTTGATTAAAGTAGGTACTTATTTAAAGAAAAATTTAGATTCTTCATCAGGACACTTTTGGTTGTTACGCTTCTTTTCGCGTAACGTTTGCGTAAAAGGTTAGTGTGTATTTTTATTGCAAAAACTGCAGTTTTTTTTTTTCTCAGAATTAAGTTTTATTGTTATTTTTTTCACTGGTATACAGGTGATCGATATAAACTAAAGTTGATGGAACACATTAAAAATTCGTTCAACAATGCTGGTTATTACAGTGCTTTCTTGAAGGAAACTCATATATTTAAGCAAGGCTTTTCCAATTTCAAACTATTTAGTAATTTATAAAATTACTATATTTATTATTTTAAAATTTGTTTTTAATATTAATTAAAAATTTTATTTTCGTAACAAATCAATTAAAATTTAATAATTTTAACAATAAATAAATAACTTAATAAACGGGGAAGTCCGGGGCTAGTAGACGCACTTTTATAATTGTTTTGTAGTTTCTATGTAAAATAAATTAAAAAAGCCCAATTTTCTTTGTATAAGAGTACGCGGAGTGCCTCTCAGGCTTCGTCTACATTCGTCACTCAGACTTGCCTTGGGGGCGCTACCGCGCCTCTTGATACCAATGAAAGTTAAATTATATCGATTGAAAGATTCTGGATAAAGATTATTTTTAAATTGTTTACAACTGCAATATATGTATATATAATATAATTTTTTTGTTATGATCACTGATGCAAAATATCTTATAACCAAGAAGCACTACTGCACCCTGAAGACATATATTATTAAATTTGCAGAAGTATAAATGTATTTTAATATTATACTTTCCAAACTACTAAAATTATTACTGACAATCAGTATATAAAAACTTCAAAAACCGAAAACGAAGTCCGCTGCCAGTAGGTTTATTACTATATATTTTATTAGATCGCGAGCTATAGTCAATGCGCCTACTTACCCCTGTAACCAACTATAGCCAGCTATAGCCCGATTTCCCCTAACTAATTTTGCGCTCTATTCGCTATGCTAAAAAGTTGCATGTAAGCATTCAAGAATTTTTAAAAAACTACTCTACAAAAAATTACTTATCTATGAATCTCCTTATATCTACAAAAAGTATACAAAAGGGAAGTAAGTAACTGATAGTTAAAAAATCCATTAACAAAAAGCTAATTAGATTTATAATTAAAAGGAAAACAACACTCCTCTTCACACTCAACAAACAGAATATTTTGCAGAAATAAAAAAAAGTCGTGACTAGAAATATATAGTTTGTCCTAAAAATTTCTACGTGATTTGTGCAAAATATTTTGTTGGTGAACGAGTCGTCGTCTTCCGCGTGTCGAGGTACCTATAACAGCCAAAATAAATTATAAATCACGAAAATCACTTACGGTATTTACTGTCATTTTTTGTGTGTCACATGCTTCTTTACTTATCCTGCTCAATACAACGATATATATTTCATATACACTCGCTCGTACTCTATACAGTCTATATACAGTGGAAGAAGAAGCTTCTCGGGTACGTACACTTATTTTTTGCTCATAAGTTGAAAGGCCTCCATTTGCTATAGCTTTTGTTTTGGGGATAAGACAAAAGTTGCTCTATCCTCCTTCTCAGTGTGATGAATGAAAAAAAATTGCTTTCTATACGAGTACGTATTGAAAAGACAAATGTCTTCTACAGCGAAAAAATGAATGCTATAATTTATTTTAAAACTGCACATGATTGCACATTTCTGCCGTGAATACTTTTAGTTCGTTGTAATTATTGATTGCACTACAGTTATAGCGTAATGGAAAAAGTTAAAATCAGTCTTACGTTTTGAAATATAAATTATAGAGTTGTCAACTTATAATAAATATAATAAATAATTGTCAAAAGTACTTTCTAACAAAAAAAAAAAAGATCTAAAATACAGTTATAGCATTTAATATTTTAAAATAAGATATGAAAGATAAAATTATTTAATAATAAAAATTAAAATAAAAATTTATAAAAAAAACCTTAAAGAAATCTCTGAAGCACAATCATCCACATTTTTTAAATAAAGCTCCGGCACACAGCTTTTTCCAGTCTTGCCAAAACTAGGCATTGGATAACATAACATAAAAAGTGAAAACAAGGACAGAAAAGAACAGAAAGGAAAAATTCTATAAAAACTACGATACCGATAGTTTTAAGTACACATAAAACGCATAAAGCTGAAAGTGCAGCAGGTGGTTAAAATTTACATAAGAGAAAAATCTCGTAAACGGAAAATAGTCGGTATAATTAGGATATATTTATTGCTAATTTCAAATATATTAATTTGGTTTGTTATAGAGCATTTCTGTAGGATACCGTACCTATCCCACTGACACTCCCATCCTGGAGGCGCCGCCGTTTGCTCGAGTCGCGTCAGCTCGCAGCCGGTCCCAACCAGCCAATTGCGCAGATACGAATCGTTTAGCTCGCCTGCCTCCCAGGCGCACAGTAACGTCTGTACAGACAAAAATAATTTAATCTTTAGACCGCGATTACAAACGTATTTAAATTTTTTTAAAGTGGTTAGTACATCTCATAAGTATTAATAGTTTTGCAGTTAATTCCATTGTAAGTATAAACATTTACACAAGCAATTATTACCATAGGTATAACTTTTATCTACATCTAAATTTTAAAAATGTATTAATATGAATACATTAAATATCTGCATATCTACCTTATTATTTGATAAGACAAAAGCAACGTACCTGTATTTGTATGGCCATGACTTGGACGGCGGATGCCGCGGGACTGCCCTCCGACAGAAACCTCAGTTTCTCCATGATCGGTTCCGTGAGCGCTTTCATCTCCACCTTGTCTGCTTCGCTAACTTCTTTCGGTTTACTGATACCTTTTGGACTGCTGCTTCTTTCTTCCTCCGTTTTTGAGGCTTTAACGAAAGATACCATAGGTCGCTTACTCGCCGTTTCACCTTCTGATTTATTGCTGTCAGCGTTCGGTGATTCGGCTGCTACATCATCCTTTGAGAAACCTAGACCACGGCGCTCATCGACCTCGCTCGACAAGCCGACATTATAAGCCCCCGACGGAGATTCGTCTTTTGTACTGAGATCTGACGTTTTACTCTTATTAGGTGCTACTACAAAATGAATTCAAAATAGAATGAGTTAAATATAATTTTACTTATTAATAATAATTTTGTGAATTTGAAGATAAAAGCTTGTGAACAAAAGTCGCTTCATAATAGCGATTATTATAAATTGTTTCTAAATATTGTCAATTTGATTTTTTTATTGTTAATGGCCTTACCATCGAATGCTATCCGCCTTTTTCTCTGAAAAGCCTTGGTAGGCGCATCGATACTCTCCAAGAATTTGTTTGCTTTGGCCTCCTGTTCCGTTCTTGGATCTTCCCTCTCATCATTATTGTCATTACTATTACTCTCTTCCTCGAGCTTGTCCTCGACCGGCGCGGACTCGGAATTTTTGTACTCGTATATTCTAATGTTGCCCGACTCGATCTTTCTAGCAATTTTGTCGTTCGAATTGGAGTCATTGCTAGCAGACTCGGAAATTGGGAACAGAGGTTTGACCGGCTGCTTGCGAGCAGCGCTTCCTGCATCCTCGTCGCCGTCCGAGTCGTCCTCATAACCCGGCACCAGAGATAGCTTCAAGTCCTTACTGGATTTTTGTGCATTTTCACTGTTGTTTTCGGATTTTGAAGAACTGCTGCCTTCACGAAACTGCAGAAGTTTCGCTTGATTCTTTAGCCTCTTTATAATGTCTTCTTCATTACTACTGTGTGAACCTGACCTTGTTGGCTGAAGATTCTGAAAAAACGTACGTTAAAAAATAAAAACTTTCATCGTAGATTTTAAAGATTAATTAGGTATTTCTTTTATTAAATATTTTATATGTTTTTACCTGCGATAACTTCTCGCTCAACTTTTCTTTATTCTGCGGGCCGTAATGTAACGAAGGTAGGGCTGGGCCGACTGGTACTTTTGAATCGTTTGATTCTGAAGACTTATTATTAGATGACAGTAATGGTACAGGAGGTTTCATGGGTTTTAACGAGGATTTTTTCGGAAGAGACGACAACTTTTTGGGTGAGTGCTCTTGTTCACTTTCTTCCGACTCACTGTCTTCATTACCAAAAGATGTTATCATTTCGATTTTTCTAAACAAAAAAACAAAAAATAAATTATGTATCTGATTAATAAGGAGATTTTTTTATGGGTAGCTACTAAAATGTTTTTTATTTTACCCATCATCAGAGCCGTAATCTTTCTTGAACCCTGGAGACTTAGAGTGATCTGGTTTGGCTGGTGGCTTTGCAGGTTTATTCATAATACCAGCTTGTCGATTTCGATTTCTTACAACTACTTCTTTTGGTATCATACCTTCTGGAATATTGCTTGGTGATTGTGAAACTGTAAATTTATAATTAATGTCAGTATGAAGAAAAACTTTTACAAGACCAGAATGAGCGGAAAACAATATACTTTAATCAAATACATACATTTGTTTGATGGCACATTGGACCATTGTGGAATGTGAGGACCTTGAGAAGTATGACTTTCCTTATCATTTTTTTCGTGCATCATTTTTAAATCTGGTGGCATTTCCCACGTAACCTGGTTGGTTTCCGTATGCCAATAATAAGGATAGCCAGTTTGCTCATCATAGCATTCTTGCCAGTCTGTAAAATGATAAAGATGATAGATCAGTAATATAATTATTTGAAATAATACAAAAATAAAAAGTATAAAAGTCTTACATGAACCAGGATGAGGCATTGCAGTATTTTGATTATTTTTGTTTGTATCAGGAGCAATAGATTGTATTTCCTGTAAAAGATAAAATTATTTCATAAAAAGTAATGCTAACTGTAAATAGTATTTATTTTCTAAAAAAATATGGTTACCTTAAGAAAGTCGTTAACCTGATCGTTTAGTTTGTGAGCTCTTGGCTTTGAGTCATCTTCAGCTTCACTGTCTGAATTATATTGTCCCAAAAAATTTGCTAAAGGATTGTTTGGTGATCCATTGGTCGGATGACCTGTTAATTAATACATAATCACATATAAAAAAAAATCAATATTTCTAACCTCACTAATCAGAAAAAAATTTGCATTAACAATAAATTATTGCAACTATTAAACCTACTATGGAAAAAAAACCATTCAGAAACTGTAAAATAAATGTATAAATAAAAAAACACGTTAATAACCAGCATTGAATCTTACGTTCGTGAGGCCAGCGTCTCCTGGGCGAATCGGATTCTCCGTTGATGTCGAGGACGGTTTTTCTCTGCCGCCGCTTCATTTTATCTCACACGAAAAACTGCCTCCCCAACTAGCATCACCATACCACTATTAGTTTTTAATAATACCAAGCGAACTTTTTATATCCTTGAAATTTCCTTCTCTCCGCCAACTTAACCTCAAAAAGCTCTGGCAGACTCCTTTTTTCCCCGCTAAAAATTGTCGCTCTCTCTTCGTGTCTTAAAAAATGTCTTCAGCCACTGGTTTTTAATTAAAAAAAGTCTAAAAGTTTGTATAGTAATAAAAGCACCTTCGACGCGACTTTTAAAGCTCCTTTCGGCTTCCCCTCGCGCTTCTGCGAAGTAAGTGCCTAGTCAAGAGCTCGATGGCTGAAAAATCCAAAACACTATATATGTATATATACGAAGAAAACTCCCCCACATAACATAACCTCAACTGATTTGTATTATTGCTGCAGTTGCGCGGCGGACGTTTGTATGTGGATCTAGTATATAAGTATGTAATGCACTGGCTCTTCTGCGTGTTCGTGGCAAATATGGCCGGGATTATCTGACGGAATATTTTACCGGATTGTAAAATAAAATGGTATTGCTGCAGATGAACGTTCACGAGAAGCTGGGTGTTAGTGTGATTATTGAATAAGTAGGCAGAGTGATTTATAATAATGTGCTCTTCTTTTATATTGACTCCTGGGAGGTTAGATGTGCTGGTATGGTAAGTAAACTTGTCTTTAAACTTGAATTTAATGCAGTAAATGTTGAATATGCGGGGATTAATTAAATGGATTGATTTTGTAAGTTGAATTTTAATATTGGGTGGGGTGGATTATTGGAAGGTTTCGGTAAGATTCAAATTGTATTAAAAGATTAAGTAACTATAGAGTGACTAGTGCTACATATTTCTGGAGAGATATTTCAATTAATTTTTTTTTATGAAATTTAATATAGATTATTTGATTTAAATAAAGAATGTAGATTGCTTAATTTTCAGATCTTATTTAGTTGTTTTTAAAATATGAAATTAATAAAAATAGATGCTTGAATTGTTTAGTTTTTGAGTAAATACAATAAGACTCAAAAGAAAATTAACTAATAGAATAACATTTTTTTTAGATTTTATGAAACTAAAAATTAGGAATTTGATTTATATATTAATTATAACTTTGTTACAACATTATTTACTTTTAATTGATTGTTATCAATTATTTATTTGAATTTTCAAATCTATCAAAGGTTTAAACTATTAAATATGCATATTAATATATATAATATTTTACATTATATTTCTATTTTTTTTTTCAGAAATATCACACAATTCTATACAAAAGAATATTTATAGATTAGATAAACAATAAAATAATTAATACGCATGATTGTAAGATCAAGGATTTTTTCCCATAAATTTCAATCATGGCGGGTCCTGTGAGCGTACCAGACAATTTAGTCAAGTGGGATTTGACAAATGATCCTTTGGCTCCACTTAGCAAGGATCAAAGATTCAATCTATCATCACTAGAAGATGAAATTACTTCTTTGGATCCTGTTAACTTAAACAAATCAATAGCTAAACCTGATTCTCTTCAGGTATTTATTGTATATTTATGATAATTATTCTTATTATTTATAATTTAAGAAACTACATAATATCAATAATAATAAAATATTAAGTAGACTGTAATATGAATTTTGTTTTACAGAATAACTTGGAATCTAGAGATGATAAAAGTGCAGTGGAGCGCATTGAAAGTTACCAAGAACTTCTTTTGCGCTATTCTACATTGGAACAAAAACATATGTCCTCTGAAGACACTAAGTATATATGCTACTTAGAACAGCTAAAGTCTAGACGGGCAGAGTGCCATGATTTGTGCCTGCAAATTGAAAGTGTATTAGAGGATTTTAATTCACTCATGAAACAGTACACTTTAGTATCACAAAAAACGACATCGTTACATGATGCAAGTGAACAATTAATATCTGATCAAGAAAAGTTGATAACTTTTGTTGAAAGGATAGCAGAAAATGTCAAGTATTTTAAGGAGGTAGACAGTATTATGGATAAACTGGATGCTCCTACACTGTCTGTTAATAGTGAAATTTTCTTCGATCTAATGAACAAGATTGATGAAAACATGGACTTTATGCAAAATAATCCAACATTCAAAGAAAGCAATATCTACTTAGTCAAATATAGACACTGCCAATCAAAAGTAATAACTCTCATTCAAAATTACATCTTTAAACTCTTTACGAAAGCTACAGAGAGTATTCTAAATCCCAAGGATGAGAGCTTACAAAAGAATCCTGACGCGGCTCTAGCTCTTTTTTATGGACGATTTCAGTCTATACTACCAAAGGCTAAGCCAGTCATTGAGCAGGTTGAAGCTAAATCTAGCAAACGTCAGGAATATGAAAGCCTACTTTTCGAATGCCACCAGCATTTCCTGAACCATCGAGGTCAAGTACTAGGTCCCAGTGTTCAAAAAGGTCTGCAATCAATAAAAATGAAGTATAACGGCGATCACTGCAGTCTCGTTAGACACTCTTGTTCCCTGTTACTGCACGCTTCAATCGACGAATTTAGATTGTTTTATCAATTCTTCAGTAAACATTCCCCAGCGTTAACGTCCTTTTCGGAAAGTCTTTGTACGTCGTTATACGATACCCTTAGGCCTTTTATCATTCACATAAATCACTTGGAAACTCTAGCTGAGATTTGTTGTATCCTAAGGATAGAGATGTTGGATGAGCACGTACAGAACAACATGGAGCCCCTTCAAGGCTTCGGCAATGTATGCCTGCAGTTGTTACACGACGTCCAAGAACGGTTGGTTTTTAGAGCTCATCTATATCTGCAGTCGGATGTGGCCGGCTACAATCCTTCGCCGGGAGATCTTGCCTATCCAGAGAAACTAAAGATGATGGAAGATATCGCAGAGTCAATTAGAGAAGAAAACAGGCAGATCAGGATGAAGAAAATATCGCTCTCGTCGATGGAAAGCGGCAGCAGTAGTAACGTTGTTGAACCTATTTCCAGGACTCACGTGATGACTATGGTAAATTAGTTAAATTTTCAACGAATTAAATTACTATTACAAATGTACTATACCTTTTTTTCTTATTTTAAGGGTATGGATCCAATGTATCAGAGGAGCTCACATATGGGTAACTCTCCGGCGGACTTGCACGGCATGTGGTATCCTACCGTCCGTCGAACCTTGGTGTGCCTTTCCAGACTGTACCGATGTGTAGATCGTCCAGTTTTTCAGTCGCTCAGTCAAGAAGCAATAACTTTCTGCGTCCAGAGCATAGAGGCAGCGCGTGAGCGTATACAACAAAGAGCAACTCCCTTAGATGCCGAGCTGTTTCAGGTTTGTTGTAAGACTTAGTGACAAATTAGACTATAATGTACTTTTCCTAATCCGAAACTCTTTTTCAGGTGAAGCATCTGTTAATTCTTCGTGAACAAATTGCGCCCTTTCAGGTAGACTTTACTGTGAAAGAATACAGCTTAGATTTCTCTAAGGTGAAGACGGCGGCATTCGGTTTACTGGAAAAACGCTCACGTCTCTTTACTTTATCCAATAATGCTTTGCTCGAATTCTTGCTGGAAGGCGCGCCTCAGATGAAAGAACAACTCATCGACTCACGGAAGCATGTTGACGCAAAATTGAAGTCCTCATGTCAGAGGCTAATTCAACATGTCACTCGGCTTCTCATTGATCCTGTAATTCTGTTGTTAGAAAGATCTAAATCAATCCCGCAGGTAAAATAGATTTAACAGATTCTTATGACTTATTAAGACTATTTTCATGAAAAAAAATTAATTTTATTTTATTAAAAAATGTCTGTTATAATTATAAAACTGTTTTACAGGGCCAGAGCAAACCACTAGGGAGCGCGGAATCGGTTGCAGCAGTCGTTGGCGAGGCGCTACGTTTGATAAAGTTTAAGCTCCCGCCGGTCCAGCAGTCAATGCAACTCTACCTGGCTAATCGTGAGACCGAATGCATTCTTTTTCGACCAATTAAGAATAACGTTGTCGCTGCGTTTGCTCAACTATCTCAGCTGCTGGGTCAACACTATGCTGGTGATGAGCTACTGCTGATTGCCTGTCCGCTTCCCGAGCAAATCTCGCTCATGCTTAGTTCTTCGTCGCTCGCGCAGGCAAAAGAGTCTGTGCCGGGTGACGAACAGCAAATTAGACAGCAAAGGACATCGACTGTCGAGGCACCGAAACAGTTACAACAGCAGAATATATCGACAGTGGAAGCCCCCAAAGAATTGCAGCAGCAAAGTGTGTGGAATATCGAGACGCTGAAAGAGTTACAGCAAAGAACTTCGGTCGTGGAAGCGCCGAAAGAATTGCAGCAAGGAAAATTAAACCCCGAATCGCCTATTGAACTGGAGCAGAAAGAAACTGATACAAAAGATCAAAGCGCCGCATCAAGGACGATAGAAACGGTCTGAAATCGTGGCCTTTTACCGGTGTTAAGAGGAGTCTATTTTAGATGGTTATTGTTTTGTTTTTGTTTATTGAAGGAGATGGATTCTATGCTGACTAGTAAGATAAATCAAATTTTGTATATAAATTATAAATATAAATAAATTATTGCTCTAATAAATAATTGTTAGTTTATTGCTAGTTCCGTTTTACTTATGTTAGTGAAGACAGATGAATAAATTAAAATGAAATGGCATTACCCCCAAAATGTTTTAAAGCATGATATTTATAAAAATATTGACTAAACCTAATAAATTTTGAAACTTATATTTTCTATCTAATTTATTTTTAGATTATTATTATTATTATTATTATTAGTCTTTCATTTCATTTTTTTCATTTTCAATTTGAGTTTATTAATAAAAAATAAAACAAGAAAATTTGTAAAGTAGGCATTATTTACTCTATAGAAACAGTAAAAGTATAATAAAATTGTTTATATTTATAAAATGGAATTTTTTAGATATACAGCTGATTTTTTAGCCTAATACATAAAAGTCTTTCAAACAATAATTTTATATATTCTATATAATAAAATAATATAAAACATGGGTTTATTTCATGAAATATTTTTATTATTCTGTTATTTTATAACAAAATAAAAGTGATACTTTTAAAGTTATATAAAAATACTATTTGTACAATTATACTATATAAATATAATATATTATAAGTTTAGAAACATAAATTTATTTTTTACTAAAACCTTTGTCCATTAAACCTGTTTCAAGACCTACAGCACAACAAGAAAATAACAAAATAATTTGTTATTATATAAGTTGTTTTAAATTATACATATAATTTATAACAGAAGGTTTTAATAAAAGTTTGACTTATTTTTGAATTATTAATAATGTATTATACATTTATTTATTTTGCTTAAGTATATATTTAATTTCATAAAAACTTATAATTTATTCCGAATCTTTTTACTTCAATTTCTTAAACAACAAACTTCGTCAACTTATTTATTTACAGTAATAAAATTCTATTAATCATAAAAAGTTAAGGCACATTTAATGACTTACAATTTGATATATTAGCTATGCTTTAAATCTTAAAAAATAAATAAACTCTGTACATCACGAATAAATAAGAATAAACGTTCGACATCAGTTTAAGTCGCGTCTAGTATATAACTGATAAAAAGTCTTGCTAATAGCAGGACCAATTTTACGTTTAGCTGCACCCGCCGTTATCTCAGCTAACAGTTTTTCATTGCTGTCTTTAAAAGCTTCAGTCAGTAGTTTTGGTGTCGGATAGAATTCCGCGATAGCCACTGCCTTTTCTACAGACACACCTTTCAGCTGTAGCAACTGGCGAATTAGTATCTCCCGCACCTTAAAATTCTGTAAATTAAGAAAATACATAAAATTTATAACCAAGATTCTTAAACATTGTGAATAAATTTTATTTATTATAGAATAATAAATAACAAAAAAAATTGAATTGTATATATTTAAAAATGTTATTTTTAAGGTATTGATAAATTTTATATTGATAGCTAAGCTTCAATTTTTAATTTTATTTATTCTTATCATGAATTAATACTAATATTATTTAAAAAAATTATATTCAAAGTAAATTCTTTTTTATAATATATTTCTTACAAACCATATATACTATTAAAAAATCTTAAGTCTTACTTTCGTTTTCACGGCAGCTTTATTAAACTCAGTAAATTCCATCAGCTGCTCTATGCCCAAGGAAGATTCTGATTCTTCTAAATCCAAATCCATCTTTCTACAACTTGTTAATTCTTTAGCCTTAAAAATCATAAATCATTATTTGAATTTATAACATTTTATTATCATTATCGCTATAAAATTTTTAAATTCCGAATATATTTAAAAAACAATTTTTTATAAAAAAAAAAAAAAAAAAATTTTATAATTTTGTCTTTGCTTTACTTTGCTTCTCATGATTTTCGTACCTCATAAATTTTACTCAACATGGTTGTCATTGTAGCTAAGTAATACATTGAATCTCTGTGATCCCTGGTATATTTTACAGTAAATTTATCTTGAATTAATGAATTTACACCTGCTTGAAATAAAGAAGTTAATGGTATTGATCCGTGATAATTTTTCCCATAACTTTCAATCATATAAATAACGTTTTTGATTCCTGATTGTCTTAAACGGAACTAAAAATAAAAATAAAAATATAAAAACTTTAAATACTAAAAAATCTAATTTTTTAATCTATTTTTATAATGAAATTTACTAATTATTAAATTATAAATTAATACAAGAATTAAATTATTTATAACAAAATAAACTACGAATTTTATCTGTACCTTCTGCTCATGATATCTTCCATCTTGAATACTTGAACCTAAGTCATCCATTCGTTTTCTTTCAATAATATAAGGCAGAATTAGTTCTTTATTTGTGAATCTGCATCTAGCTATCCATGCAAAATCTCCAACTTTTAAGCTCCTTACTTCAAATAAAACTTTAAGTTTGCTTAATTCAGATATTGTTTCATCATCTTTGGGTCTTGCTTTACGTCTAAAAAAATCACAAGTTTTAAATATTATCGATAAAGTAAAAATTGATAAAAGTAATAACTAATGAGTACAATTACCCGCTAGTTTCTTGAGTATCAACCAGTAATATAATATCAAAGTTATTCGGCAAGAGAAAAAACGATTCATAAGGTGTATCATCTTCAGATGCCTTCTTTTTTTGACTTGCTGCCATAGTACTTTTTGTGGCTTTTTCTGTTTTCCTCTGTGATGAAGTATTATCAGCATTTTCTTTTATATTATCGCATTTTGATTGAACATCCTTTTAATAATTAACAATAAAAAAACATCATAGACAAAGATTATTTATAAAAAATGTTATAATTGATCTTTTTAAATTATTAAAATTTTATAAGAATTATATATTACTAAAAATCTCTTATTATAATAGCAACGAAAAAATAAGTTATGGTTTCATACTTACATTAACAGTTTCTTGAATATCTATTTTATTATTTATTTTTTTAATATTAATGGAAGGCTCAGGAAGATCCAAAGTTTCAGTAAAAATAAAGTGTTGTTGATTTTTTTTCACTTTAATTGTAGGTTCCACATTTTCCTTACAGAATTCATCAAAATCTTCAGAACTAGTTGTAGATTTAGTTTCTACTGCATCAGATTCTTTCGTTATGATTTCCTTTAAATGGTCTTTCTTACTGTCTTTATTCTTTTCCTGTAAATTACATTCGTATTAATAATCAATAAATTAATTTCATATAATTATTTTTTTAAACAAAAATTAAAATAGTTTTACCTTATCATCATATTTAAATACTTCATCATTGTCACTATCATCGTCGATAATCACAATTTCATCAACTTTATTAATATTTATCGATTCTGTCTTTAAAGGCAATACATTTTCTGTCATTAAATCTAAATGTGTTGGAGATTTCTGAAGATTTTCCAAATCACTTAAACTATCTTCAGTCAATTTTAGTTCACTACTTTTACATTTAAGTAATGAAGTATTAGGTGAAATGTCGTAATTATAATTTGTTTTGTATGAAGTTGTTTCAATGTTCTATTAATTAATTATTAATTAATTTACGTTTAAATTGATTAAATCATATTTTTAAAATCAAATAAAAATATATTTACCTCTTTACCATACTTAAATACTTCATCATTGTCGCTATCATCATCAATTACCACAATTTCTTCATTTTTATTAAAATTCAAAGATTTTTTAATGGAAGATAATGTATTGTCTGCCTTTAAATCTAAATGTACAGGAGATTTTTGATAATACTTTAAATCACTGAAATTTTCTTCAGATGTTTTCAGTTCATTACTTTTAGATTTAAGTGGAGAATTAGTTGGTGAAATTTCAAAATTGAAATGTGATTCATAGGATGTTGATTCAATATTTTTAAACTGAAGTGGTGATTTAATTGGTGTTTTCTGAGAGCTGTAGTTTGTTTCAGATGAACTCGATCCACTTTTCTTAGAGTTACATAGTTTATTTACAGTATTTAAAGTAGTTGTAGACGTTTTTGATTTATTGTTTGAAGATTTATTTTGTGTTGATGCAACTGTATTATGAGCATTCTCTATTCTCTTTAAATTATCACAAGATGCTGAATCATCATCACTTGAAGCATCCGAGTTATTTGGTCTTGCTTCTAATAGTGACATTGCGAGAGCATAACCAGCATCAGTTAGGCTATATTTTGCAGGATTACCTTTTTTAACTATATAATTCTTTTGAATCAATGTTGACATAGAAGTCCACCCTGAGTAGTGTTCTAAAGCTGTGGCTTTCATTGGACTATCACATATTTCCTGAGCCTCTGACATTAGATCTTTCTTAAGCATGAAACCTTAAAAAATAAATTTTATTAATTAAAATATTTATACCAGGTCTATATTTAGAATTAAAAATATATTACCAGAATAGTTTGCATTTTGCATTTTTTTATACAAAGTTGTCAACAGAGCATAAGGAGCAGAACCAACTTTAGGAACATATGGTTTTGGTGCTCTCTGAAATAAATTTTTTTTTATCAAATATTTTTGTAAAGCTATGCAAGTTATAATAATGTTTTAAAATTTGAAATCACTTTAACGGGCTTTTTTCTTTCAGGAGGATTTCCAGGGGCTTCTCCTCCCGAATTATTTTGCGGCTCAGCTGCAATATTATCACCAGAATCTAAATTTGGCAAATCATCTTGTATCTTTCTTTTACGAGCTTTTTTTGGTTTTTTTAATCCAATATCAATATCAATAGGAAAACCATTCTGGGTCGAAGTAGAAGGAAAATTGTTCAATTCTCTGTACTGTGTTAGCTTTTTATCAATCATACTGCATAACTTTGCACCAAAGTGTTGTAAAATTTGACAATCTCTTCCACTCTCCAAGGGTAGCGGATATTTTCTCAAAGCATTCAATGCTTTTCCAAATGAATATTGAATTGGTGAATCCCTCATTGCAGCTTCTTGTCTCCATTCTTCTAACCACCGCTCGAACAGTGGATTTGGGCAATTGATTGTGCGTTTGATTCTTCTCATTCTGTAAAAATGTACATCAAAAACCAATTAATTTTTTTATCTCTTGACTTGATATCTACTGACTAAAACAAAGAAATATTCATCTAAGTCAAAAGCATAAAAAGATAAACAGAAATAAAATAAAAATCTGCATGTAATATAGTTTGCTTCGGAAGCCTTGATTAATAATAATTTTCACCAAGGAAATAATCATTTTGTTAATTTGCTTTTTTTATATTATTTTCTAATCTTATAATTTATAATAAATTTTTATAATACAAAAGTCAAATGAAATTAAAATCAGCAATACTTAATCAGTAATAATAATAAAGAGTGAACATTAAAATCTACATTTTTCTAACATCAGGTTTATTAATGAAACTTTACTTTAAAAACAACAAAACTTCAAAAGATCTCACAGCAACAGATGATTTAAGCAATCTGTCAAGTACTTTTCAAAAACGTTCACCTAAAAATCGGAGCAACAGAATGACTCCCAGCTCCAGTCCAAAATCAAAACAATCTTCACAAATTTCAAAGAAAACATGAGAAATACCCATCACACATAATAAACGAACTTGTCAGACAGTTTCGTCTCTGAAACAGAACCCTGCGAATCTGCGGACGCCGGAGGGACGCCCTCTGAACTTACTATGACGGTCCGCAAACTTTGCAGCATCAACAATGGAGTAAAGGTTATATTCAAGAATCCAGATAGATCTGAGAATCTGAGGATGAAATCCAGACGTCGTCCGTGACCGTCAGCCACTCGCAACGAGAAGAACAAACAACAAACACAGGCACAGACACAGCTGCTGGCTATATACAGAGCAATAACTATATAGAGACGTGTGGGAGGGAGAGGGGGAGATATTTATTTATAAAAATGGCGGACCAAGTGCTGAGGGAACTGGAGGCTGCTGCACAAGTTATTTTAGTAAGTTTTACCCTTTAAATCGAGCCAAAATTTTTGCGACGAAATTCAAGGGAGTTCGGCCGTACGCGCTGAAAACGTTAGATTAATCGCGACGCGGCTTGAAGACGGAATTTCATCGTTTATGTCTAAATTTCACGCATCTCTGCAGGTTATGTTGTCCCCTGCTACCCCTCCGTCGTCGTCTGAAAATGTTTGTTTTGGAGCGAGGGCGATCGTCAAAGATTTAATCAACCCCCGTATATTTTTCGTTGGACGATTGTTGGATACGAGTTGAAATGTTGAGAAATTAATTTTTTTAATAAAGATTATGGTTAAAGGAGAAACTTTTTATAGAAAGGCGTTCCGTATATTTTTTTTTCTTTTGTGTTTTTCTTGAGCGTGAGATGCAGCGTTTTGAGTTTGATGAAAGACGGGTGATTGGCGTGTGACGACGAGGAGTTTTTATCGTTTTTTAAGGTATCTTGTAACGAAATCAGCTGCTTAAACGGCCGTTCTTTAACGTGATTTTACGTTTGTAGGGCTTCTGAAAAGACTCTGAGTCTGTATCTTGTTTCTGTGAAGGGTGAAGAAAACATATTTTGTTGATATTTTATTTTTTATAATTTTTTACTTTAATAACTGACAGTTTTTCCAAGAGTTAACTATGAAAATTTTGATTTAAACATTATTAATGCAAAAATATTTTGTTATTAAAAGTAAAAATATTTTTATTTCTCAGTGAAAAATTTATTTTGTAGAAAATAAGTTGTATCAACAGATGTTTGGGTATTAATTTAATAATTACATTTTTATACTAATTACTAATAATATTTAGAGAAATAAGAATCATTTTTTCTAAATTCAGGCACCCCCCAACCTTGTCACTGCCGAGCAGCGACAATCAGCAGAGGCTGTTTTTTTAAATTTTCGCAAGACAAAGTCTCCATACCAACTATGCAGAGAAATTTTGGAGACTACCACAATCGACTATGTCTTATTCGAATCTGCTGGTGTTATCAAAGCTGCCCTGATTAGGGAGTGGTCAATGCTGCAGCAGTCAGATATCCAATCCTTGAGACAGTATTTGTTGCACTACATAATAAGTAAACCAACTTTGGCACCGTTTGTCAGAGAAAGGATCCTACAGGTTATTGCCATTATGGTTAAGAGAGGTAGTGTGGAAGATCTTGGAGAGGAGCGAAAAGAAATTTTGACAGAAGTTGAAGGATTGATTATGAGTGGAGATTTGCCAAGGGTAAAAATAAATTCATTTTTAATAATTGAAGAACAAAATTAATGTTACTAAATTTCATAATTATTTCTTTATACAGCAACTTTTAGGCTGCAGTATAATTTCAGCCTTAATGCAAGAATATGCTACAACCATAAAATCATCAGATGTCGGATTGACCTGGGAAGTTCATTTCAAAGCAAAGAAAGAATTTGAAGTCACATCTTTGAAGAGAATATTCAAGTTTTGTTGTCAAGCACTTGGAGAATTGACAAAGGCTGTCATATCTGAAACTATTTTACCCCTAATAAAGCATTTGCTTGCCATATGTGAAGGTGTACTAGTATGGGGTTTCATCTACGTAAATTATATCCTTTTCAATTTATAATTGCTGTTGTAATAGCATAGATAGTGTATTATTACACTAAAATACACAATGACTATAATATTTTTATTTTATTTTAATTTTACTAATGAATCTTTTTAGCTAAATTAAGTTTAAATCGTAATTATTATCCTTAACTCCTGTGCACTGCCCAAGAGACTGATAGGTGTGTTCGAAGCAGTCTATGAGTCGGATCACAGTCCCACTCTTCGTCTGACGTCCATGTGGAGAGATGTGATATTGGATCCTGTCGTTATTCAACTATTTTTTACTTTGTACTGGAAGGTGAGGTCGAATCCTCAGCTGGCGCATCATGCGAGAAACTGCCTCGTCCAGCTCGCTAGTCTCAACGGAGTGCTAATGCAGTCGGCAGAAGTAAAGCTCCAATACCTCACCACTTACATGCAAAGTTTTCTTAAACTATTGTCTAACATCGAAGTTGTAGATCATGAGGCCATTGGCATAGCTAATATGTTCAAGAAACTCTTGACTTTCTTTAAATCGTCGATACCCAGTTTACCCGAGGACGTGCAGCGTTCATTCATGGAACACATGACAAGGCTTACTTGCTTGTTTTCCGAAGGTGCATCGCAAGAGGAATCTGTAAGTGAATGAATTTTAGAAAAAAAGATATAATGAAATAGAATAAAATAAATATTTTCTTTCAATTACAGATGTGCGCAGACGACTGCATGTACATGGAGGCATTTGAAAATATGCTAGAATCGTGGATCTCGGTGATATCTGAGTCACCGCTCTTTCCACCCGAGTTCTGCAAGCACAGCTTCGTTCAGATCTTCAACACGTATCTCAAGTGTCATCTGTCACCGCCGGACGGGACGCGTGGCGCTGGCGGCAAGGAGCTAAACAACGAGGAAATCGACGCCAACGAAGAAGACGACCGCTCTAAGTTTAAGGAGCAACTACAAACTATTGGTCAGCATTAAATATAAATTATTTAAAATATCTAATTTATTTGTTTTGAAGCGAACATTTTTGTATTAAGTTGTATTACTTCTGCTTGATGATAAAAAATGATACTTTTGCATTTTTTTAAATTTTAAATTTGATATAGAAATAATGGTATGATTGTACAATTATGATTTTAGGTAATTTTGGCAGACAAGTGCTGAGCCACACACTGCCTCTGCTTTCCCGTCTGCTTGAAGAGCGCACGAATAAATTAAAAGATCAGCTCAATCGGTTGGTCGGTCAACCCGAGTCACTCAACATATCAGATTTAACTTCCGTAGAACATCTCTATGAAGATCTACACTGGTTGGTACTCATCGCCGGCCATGTACTCTGTATGGAAGCAGACGGAGAAACACCACTCATACCTTCCGAAGTCATGCGCTACAGTATGGAACAGGTATTTGTTTGAGTAGAGCGGCACTATATATATATATCTTCTTTGTGAGATTAAATTATTGATATCCAGAAATTGTTTAACTGCTCTTTCTTTAACTATTTGTATTTTAGTATTTTCACAAAATAATCATTCTACCTATAGCTTCATATTCATATCGTAGCTTCTTTTTTAATTTTTTGTTACTTATTGACTCATTTGTTTACTTGCACAGGTACAGCAAGGTCAAATGGATCTGAATGTAACGCTTCAGCTATTGGCTTCACCGCAGAGTAATTTAGCCGACATTAACGGCGCCGAGCAGTCGGCAGACCATGTGATACGTCTAATCGCCGCGGTGTTCCGGCTAAGCGAGATAGCCAAAATTGCCATTAGCTTCAATGCAGCACAACATCTATCGCCCGAACTCTGCAGCACCATTATCTGGTTCCTGCATCGTTGGTCTCTTAGCTACCTCATGCCCAAAGAGAGCCACTATGCGGAACTCAGTATTACTTTGCTCCAAGCCTTCGGTAACGACACACCAGGCTGTCAGTGGACGCTCAACTTCCTGGTCGAGAAGATCGAGTGCAATATTAAAGCTTTCAAGGGCGAGCCCGCCCTCATCAAGGAGACTATGCAACTATTAGTCGTTCTTGTGGATTCGATTGACAAGTAAGTTTCACGTTCACCTTTTTTATTAAATAAAACAATATTTACAATTGATATCCAAAATTCACATTTAAATTTAATCATTTTCAGAGCTGTACTTTTGGTAAAATCAGAACGTTTTGGCAATCTTGTGGATCTGGCGACGAAGGCCCACGAGTTGCCGCAAGTGGCGAAGCGCGGCTTGATGAGAGCCATTGTTCAAGTCGGTGTTGTCTTCACTGAACACGACAGGCTTCATCAGTACTTTAATCAAATACTCCAACCATTGGTTACTCGCTTCAAGGAAATTATTTGCCATGCGGATTTTCCACGTAACTATCACCAGGAAGATATTCGCGCCCAAATAATGGAGATTCTTGAATCTTTTGTAGGTGGGTAAAGGCTATTTCAATATCATTATTTTCTCAGTTTATACTAACTTAAATTAACTCTAATTATCTTAAAAATATCAACTGAGTTGATTTTTAAATTATATTTTTAAATCCAAGTAAAATATTTTTTTATAAAATATAATTATAAAATCACTTATTTATATTCTTTAACTGTAAAATTGTTTAACAGTTTTATCAATATATTTAAAAACTTTCAGGAGTTGCTCTGGGAGTATCTAACAGTACAGTGGTACCGGCTTCACAGCATATGAGTAACATACTAACCGAACTACCACGTTTGCTTAGTCTTTATCATAATTATCAGCAAGTCGTCCAATTGATTCTCGAGCTTTTCTGCGAGTGTTCTAAAGGAATGCTATACTTTCTCGAAGATAACCAAAGATTTCTTGAAATCTACTTGCATATGTTACAGGTAATTAAAGTTATTTTTTTCAAAAGAACTTTAAAAAAAATAACATTTTAGCATCGTATTTACATATATTTGATTGTTATTTAAAATGACAAAAATATATCTTTACAAAAAGTTATATTTATTTTTTAGGCGTATGCAAATTCGAATCGTAATCGTTTAACCGCAGATTCGACAGCCGAAGAAGATGCTTTTCAAGATATTTTGATACTTATGCAATTGCTGACAAATATATTAGGTGGAGTTTACTTTAGTTTAATTAATTATTCAAATTCGAATTCAGACGGCGAAGAAAACTCGGAACATCGAGTTACGCCTGTAAACGTCTTCCTTTATGGACTTAATATCGTCATGCCAATGATGACGATTGACCTACTGAAATTTCCCTCACTATGTCTACAGTAAGTTATATTTGATATACACATATAATATTTACTGAAAAAGGTGGAGGTTGAGGAGAATTTACTACCTCCTTTTTCAAGACTGTATGTATATAAGCACGTATTTAAAATGTCAAGATCACGCTTCGGAATTACTTGCTTCGCTCTTGTGGCTCAGATGCGTGATCTTGACGTTTTAAATATATGCTTATAGTTTTATATAGATACAGTCTTGAGAAGGAAGGTAGTAAATCCTCCGAATCGTAGACGTATCAGCAATAAAACTATTTTTATAACATCTTGTGTTCGGTAAGATTAACCTCCACCTTTCTTAAACAATTAAATCATGAACGATAAATTCATCCATATCTACATATAATGTTTCATTTATTTTATTTAGTGTATTTCAATTGATCATAACTTAATTGAACACGTGAACAGTTGATTAATTAAAGGAAAATGAAATTTTATCGGTACAAATCCTTTTGCAGGTATTTTAAAATGATAACTTTCGTATGCGAAATTCATCCAGATAAAGTTTGTACATTGCCTCCCGAATTGCTCCAACAGTTGTTGATATCGGTAGAATTGGGTTTATTTTCATTTGGACACGAGGTTACTATTCACTGCTGTGATATAATTCAAGTGATGGCCAAACATATATACTCGGAGGTCGGAAAAGGCAAACCTAGAAATGATCTTATGGCCCCATTTATGAACGTAAGAATCAGACTGCTTAAAGTTTTGAATTTTCTTTCTTAAAGATTAATATAATCTTATTTCTTATACTTCCAGTTGCTGATGAATCTTATCATCACGCATCAGATCAACTCAGATCTCATCTCCAATACGAGCATACCCTTGTACTACTTGATCTGTTGCTATCAGGATCAGTACCAGCAGCTTGTTCAGAGACTGATCGCAGAGCAAGCGGATGCAACGACTGCCCAGAGGCTCGCCGCCGCATTCAACGAGCTCACGGCCAACGTTGCCCTCAACACCGAACGCGTTCACAGGCTCACGTTCCGCGATAACTTCGACAAGTTCATCGTCAACGTCCAAGGCTTCCTCATGGTTAAATAAGATAATTCATAAAGGCTCTCTTTATTTTGACATTTCACGGAAAAAGATTTGCAATTGTTTTTGGTTAATTTTGAAAAATGTTTATTTGTAGATTTAAACATTCTTTGACCGATCTTGTAGGCCAAGAAAATTGGAAATTCAATACCAATTTGTTGTAAAGGAACAAAAAAGTTTCTTCACACAGTAACGCTGATCTCATCGGGCTATAAATTTATTCAAAAATATATTTTAATTTACTTGTTTTATTATTATATAGATAACTTGTCAAGAATTTTTTCGGATGCCTTACTATATAGAAACGAATAAGATTTTAGATGGTTGCCTAAAATATAAAAGTAGTTTTTACTTTTTTTGTAAAGTACAACATATTTTATTAAATTGAAAATTTTCTTTCTTATTACGAAAATCAGTTTCGAGAAAATATAAAGAGAATTTGTATTAAAATCCATTTTTTTACTTACGTAATGAAACAAAATGATCTTGTTGTTAAAATGAATATTATTAGAGATGTAAATAAAAGACATATACTTACACCTAACTCAAAATTATTCAACAAATTTTACAGTAAATCAGAAGACAAAAGAAATTTATTTTAATAAATTTATTGTAATTTATTTGTACTAAAGTAAATTACGATTCATTACAAAGTTTAAAAATTTACAATCTATTATTCAAATATATTACCATTAAACAATTGCAAATTGATTACGAACTTTCCATAAAAGAATTATCATACATTTCTTTTTTTAATCAGAGGCGGGAGTGAATTCGCGATTTTGATGGACCTTTTCCCGATTTTTACGGGAAAGAATGTGATGTATTGTTAATGTATGAAAGTATATTATTGTGAGAGAGTTAAAGTGGCGTTTGAACTTCTTAAGAATGACGTTAAATTTGTTAAAATTTTTTTGACAAATGAGAAGAGTAGTTAACAGACTTCGAAATGAACTTGAATTAGATTGAACTTGTTTTTAAAAATATGTAGATTCTATAAAAACATATGTTTTTATATTTTTGTAATATGAAAAAAGATTTCTATTTTCCTGTTCATTTATTTTTCTTTCTTTCTTTTAATAAAAAAGAAATTACGATTTAAACGGGCATTATACGAAAATAATAATAATAATCTTAATACGAATAAAAGATATTTTATTTTTACATTGATTTATTCAGTGCTGAATGTCATGTATTTTTTAACTTGTTTCATATTGTTTGTATAACCTGCCTCAAGTTATTATATACGCATTCTTTAGTAATGCAGAAATTATTTAACTATTTTTATTTTATATTTTTTTACTATTTTTAATAAAAGATTAAAAAAGAATACGTATTTTTTTTATGAACATGTTACTACCCTTTTTAGATCTTAAGAAGATCAAATGCCTTCTAAATATAAAGAAAATTGAAGTAAATGTAATAATATTAAATAATGCATTATCAGATTGAGGCTAGCGAATATAATAAATATTATATTTAATTTAAATTAGATTTGAAAAAAGTTTTGATTAAAAGTATTTTAAGTTAATTATTAATTGCTGCACTTATTCTTCACAGTACAAAGATCTTAAAGACTATATACATATTGCTATTAAAAAAATTTATTTTGAAATATTTATTAATTTGAAAAAAATCTAATATTTAGAAAAAATATAGATATCTATATCTTATTGTATAGAAAAAAGTCATCTTCAAAACAACGTTAACGTATAACTTTTATAATCATAGTTTATAGAGAGAATAATGTATTCATAATTCTTATACGAAATATTTTATCACTGTTTGTTGTACAAAACAAAAAAACATAAGATTTTAAATGATATTGCTTATTTCTTCATTCATTCTTCTCTTTAAACAATAGAGATTTAAATATATTGAAGGATGAATCTTTAAAATGTTAATTAAAACAAAAAAAACATTTTTTGTATTATTTAAAAACGTTTCATTAATATGAGAAATATAATTGAACTTTATAATGCTTTGCCTCATCATCAAGAATGCAATGAAAGTAATTAATTATTAAGTCGATTAATAATCAGTATTTAAGTGTCTTTAAAAATATTCGATATTACACTTTTCTAATTCTTTCGCACTTAAATATTGCTTTTAAAAGCACGTAGTAAGCTTAGTTGCGGGCAGTTATCCTTGATGTTTGAACAACGATTACAACAGACTGATTACCACTGACACAAGGCGCGACCGTTTACTACTTTTTAAAAAATTTTTATCCTTTGTACATTTTTTAATGTATATTTAATATTCAACACTCCATTTTATATATAAATATAACGAAAATATTTTCAGGTATTTTGTTATCCAAATATTTTTTTGGACTACTACGAATTTGCACGCTATACTAATTAAAAATTTTAATTATGCAATGAATCATACCTTTCTGAGATAAAAAAATTTATAATTCAAATTGATAAAAAGGTGCCAACGTTTTGAATTAGCTAATTCATGCACTTGTTAGCTAAACTTGAGACAAAAGAAGTAATCGCTTGTAGTTTCGCTATTAGCAGCTAAGATAAAAAATTCGTTTATATACACTTTTCTCGGCGAGTTCACTCCACGCTTTATATGCGACCGTCGATCGATCGATGTTGCTTTTTTTCGTTCTCGGATGATATACCAAATGTAAATCGTACACTTGTAAAATAAGTGAGCCAAATAGGATTATTAATTCTCGCCTGCTGGAGAATGTAAGAGACGCGATGCACGAGAATATGCGATATATCGACTAGTCAAACCTGTGATCTTCGGGCGAAAAAGCGAGGAAAATCGAGCTTGAGATGTCACTTTTTCAAGCTTCATCGGGCATTGTATATTTTTTTACAAGCCCGATCGATTTTCACTCTCGCGAAAGACTTTTTAAACTGGGATTCTGATTTTTTTCGCACTGTCGTAGTGGCTAATTTTAAATGTTATAAATTCCATAAAAACATAAAACTTTAAAATTAATGTATACGATAGAGTCTTTTCGAAAAATCAAACCGTATAGAAAAAATAAAGAAAACACAATCAGAATCTTATTTTAAGAGTATAGGATGTAGCTTAGGGTGAAGGGAACAGAGAAACAAACTTTCCGCATGATTTGTCCATATGAAAGTATCCGGAAAACCAACTAGTTAACTATATGAATTCTACTTTTAAGTAAAGTGCGCAGTAAACATTTTTCTACGGGTTCTTTTCAATAATATTGTTCTAATGTTTCTAATTATAAAGTAATTTAAAATTTCAAAGTAAAGTAAAGAAATGGCATGAAATAACTAAAAATCCAAGTTCACCTTAATTAAAATTTAAAAAAAGTAGCGCTGCGCACTTTTCGGCAAATAAATACGAATACTTCGTTATTTAACCAGCGAATTGATACGATTACCTTCTAAGATCGTTCCTACATGAAAAACTTTGTCCCCTTACTTTCGCACAAGGCTTTCCTACCCGTGATCGCTCGTTAAACGATATATACTGAAATTACATATTAGGTGTTCTGTAAGCGCGTTCTTACGAGCGACGAACGTAGGCGACGAGAGAAGTCCTCTGTTCGTTTTGTAAATAAAAAAAAAAAACGAAGAAGCTCCGAGCAATTTAAGGAGATGTGGTGAAATGAGAAGCTTACAACTATTTTCTTAATAATATTGTATATCGAAAGGTGTGCGAATCTATGTACGAAATATTTATAGCGTTAACGAAGACGATGAAAAAATAACAGCTATGAGGACCTTTGGCTCATTGTAACGAGAGTTAAAAATTTGCTTTAAAGATCTTTTGCAGTATATTGCTATAAAGTTAACGTTTTTCTTAGGATGCGTTTTGATTTCAAACATTTATAAACAACTAATTATCTTTTAGAGTTATCAGAAAATAATGTTACGTTGTATTACTTGACTTTCATTCAAAATTATCCAGGATACTTACAATTTTTTTTTTATCAAGGTTCATCGTTGTCTGTAAGAATGTTAGACTGCGTAAACGAAAGATAAATAAAATATAAATAAATATTT
This sequence comes from Eupelmus urozonus, assembly GCA_900480035.1. Classification (NCBI taxonomy): domain Eukaryota; kingdom Metazoa; phylum Arthropoda; class Insecta; order Hymenoptera; family Eupelmidae; genus Eupelmus; species Eupelmus urozonus. The sequence continues at coordinate 522 of UELX01000204.1, read as the reverse complement.
CAATGAAAAAAGAGCTCAGACTTGTATACGAGGCGGCGGCAGCTTATACAATCGTGTATGTTATTCTTTTAAATCTAAACCCTGACTGTTACTATATCATACATGTACATGTGAATTCAAGATCTCTAGCATTTGTTTTTTTCTTCTTTTGTAAGTTTAAAAAGAAAGAATAGAAGAAAAAATAAGTAATACATATACGCACCGAAGCGAAGTAGTCGCCTCGTGTAGTAGTACATAAATCCATGTCTATTTATATGTACGCGCAGTTTATATTATGAAGAAACCTATATTTTTCTTTCAGCGCGTATATATTCTGACGTTGATCACTGGCGTCACGCACACACACACACATACTTTGTAAAATACTTTGTAAAAAAGGAATTAGGCTTTTTATTGTACTCGTCGAGGCTTAAAAAAATAATTTTAAAAGATGCTTCAAGATTTCTTATCGAAAATTATTCCACTTTAGTGGATTTGGAAGTACTTAAGTGTCTTTTCTATAACGTAAAAACATCAAATTGA